>CAJPEX010000127.1:148424-174320 GCA_905338405.1 Notodromas monacha | reverse complement strand
CGGGTCTACGTTCCAGATGCCCAAAGGTCCACCGTTTCCCAACGCTTCGTCCTCATGCAGGCGCTCAACCGGTCCGCCAACTTCGCCGCCACCACTGGCCGCAAATTCGGCGACGCTGTCGTGAGCCTATTTTTTAATTCTCTTTTTTTCTTTCTTTTTTTCTCGCGGGTATTGCCATATCAGCTACACTTTATTTGTATTTAAAAAATATATATATATTTATTTTGTATCTGAAGATTTTTTTCTAGTTTTCACCCCATCGCAGTATCTTCTGTGAATGGTTTGTGCTTATTGATTTCACCGGATACTCGTGCGTGTGGGGAAATGAGGTCTACATCACTGGCTCGTTTTTCCCATCCATCCAGAGAATATATACCACAGCTCTGTTACTTCCTTACGTAGGAGAATATCGCGTAGTTTTCCATTTAATGGAGAGATTTTGACTCGAAATTCGCAAGTTTTCTGTGTTTTGGTGCCAAATCTTCCCTGAAAACATTCCGCATGGTTCTTGTCGATCCCGTCAGTTTTTACATTATTGTTGCGGGTGCGGCATACAAACGCAGATATACCGTATACGAGGAGTCTAACGAAAGTTCTCGGAATAAAAATGTAAATAGCATACGGTTGAGCTGAATACAAAATTCTTGTTCATGGGAAGTATTCTTTGGTATAGTATTTCTTTGGAAAAAAACATTCAGCCGTTTTCGACAGATTTTGCGGGAATTTTTTGCTTAAGTCGCCCTGGCAGCTTCCTACTCTTTACTCGATAGAAGAGGCGCCTTGTTCGCAGATCTTTTATTGTGTCAAAGTTTTTTTTCACTGAAAATTAATTTGCAAAAAATTACTGATCAATGCCGTTTCTATTTTTATTCCGAGAAATTTTCTTGGACCCCTCGTCCGGTATTTGGAGTATTCCAGACTATCCAGAGTCAGTTGATACAGATATTACCCTGTTGGTGGCATTATATAAGGGAAGGCGATAGAACATCGAACATTCAGTTGTCATTTTGTTTTTCAGAATTTCAATTCGATCAGAATAAATTACCGTAAGTGGCACGACCAAGTTTCCTTTGCGCCAAAACCCGCTGCTTGAACAGCATTTCGTAGGAGAAGTTGTGTAAAATTATGGTAAATGTTTTAAGACTCAAGAATTTACGTTGAAAAAGATGCTGTTCTTTACTGTATCTTTATTTTTTTTCAAGAGCAATTTTTTCAGGCAACATTTATGATAGCGTTTTTTCATTTTTTGAAGTTTGAGGGTATGATGATGGTTTCAAAGCCAATTTTTTTTTAAAGTTAATTTTCAGATTTTTGGTTTTTTGTATTATTTGATCATATGATTTGAAGGTTTTGAATATTACGGTCCAACAGTTAGTTGTTGTAAATGTAGCTTGTAATATGCCAAGACAGTTCAGCAAGTCTCAAAGTAGCAGGTATACGTTTAACTGAAAAGTTGAACTAAAATTAAAGTTATCGACCATACGATCACTGTCAGTGTATATCCCAGAGGAATAGGAATAAATTACTAATCAAACAGATTGATAAATCAACCATGACGTGTAAAAATGCGCGCTGAAAATAGTTCACTTTTTTATACAGCATTATTCATTGAAATGCGTTGTTCAGAATAAGCGTTTCATGCTAATTTTCTTTTTAAACTAACCACGATGCGTCATTGTATCGCGGTTCACATCGGCGTGATTGCTATTTTAAAATTATCCCTTGCATAACTAAGAGCTCTGAATGAGCTCTACCATTGCAAATACGTATTCTCTTCGTTTTTGTTGTTGTTTTCAATTAAAAATTGACGCATATCAGTCAAGTTTGCATGCGAATAACTTTTCGTGGTTACTATCTGCTGGAGCCCGAATTATTCAAGATCAAATTCAAAATCACACGCGGTAAGGAATGTGGAAGGTAGACTCTCGTTGATACTGTAAGGTTCTTGTTTTGATTTTACTTACCACGAACCCGTACCACGAGCGCGTAACAATTCTCACGCAATTCCAGTGGTCTATAAATTGTTGATTTGACCCGTTTCTTCGACTGCAGTGACTTCTCGAGTTATGCAATAGGAATTGCTTCGTTCGAAATCCCCAACTGGTGGCTTCGAAAGCGTTCTACAATTTCACGCTGAACTTTGTATTCGCAGTCAAAGTTCATGGGTTACCGGGATTTCGAGCAGTGGACGAGCAACTGGGGAGACACTGCACATCTGCCATGCTTGCCATCCCCCGACAGTGACAAGTATCTGGATAACTTCCGACACATTTCCCGAACGGGGGAATTGAAGGTTCGTGTTGAGTAAAAAATATCTTCATCCTCTCTTCGATTATTGGACGGTGGCCCTCGTTCGGTTCTTTGTATAAAGCCGATGCCAAAGAAGAGAGTGCCTGCATTTTTTTTCAATGCTTTCATGGTACGGCAGATTTATGCCATGAAAATCACTTCGTTCTGCTTTTCAAGCAGAAACGCGTGAGATACTTAATTTCATTGGCCCATTAACTTGCAATGATGATTTGCTCATTCTGATGATTGGAAGGAATGACTGTGAAAATCAAAAAGTTTTTTCCTTTCATAGATCGAATACCTATTCCCGAATGAAGTTCTGCTTTTATTGATAATCACGCGAGGTTTTCCGCGTATAAATCTATGTTCAATAGAACGAGGTGTTAGCTTTTATATTTACGCAGAAATAAAACTAATTATGCAGGTACAGTGATGTACTATATTTTACCTCCGTACCTTTGCCATTATAAAAGCGCATCGAATATCGTCGGGTTTTGGGCCCTACCCGGGCCTAAAAAGGAGCTCGAAATTAATTTAGACTCTTTGAAAGTCTCAAGCTTAATTCAATGCCCTCCGTGAATGATTGTTAATATATTAATATACAACGCGGAGTTTTGCTCCTCCTGGACATATCGAGTTTTGGGTCCGCTCCAGAAGACTTCTGAAACTCTTGTCAATGGTTTACCCTTGAATGTAATGTAGTATATTCCTTCCCTGTTCCTTGGTTCAAATGCTTCCGTTTTCCGTTCGTTGACTGTAAGATAACTTCCGGGCGTTGCATCGGTCTCCCAGAAAAAGCTTCCGGTTGCCGAGAGACGATAAGCGAAGTCAGAGAGTTCAGCATTTCCAGCGGAAGAACGAAAAAAGACGGAATAAAGAGTATCTTACTGTGTGTATGTATGTCGTTGTGTTTGAATAGAATAATATATTTCCAATTCGATGTGACTGGAAATTCCGCACACGATAAAATTATGTCATGCGTCACTGGGTCCAAGTGGCACACTGGATGCATGGGTCAATGGATCCATGTGTCACTAAATCCCTGGGTCATTGGATCCACGTGTCATTAAATATCCGGTTCAAAAGATCTAATTGAGGAGCTCTTCTTTGGAATTTGGCAGGAATTCCCGGACTCTTCTTGGATCCAATTTTCTTTCTGAACTATCGCAACTTAGCACGCTAGACGTTCTTGTGTGAACGAATCCCACCACAGATTTAAAAATAAATAAAAAATTTTCGGAGGTTAGACTGTTTTAATAGTACAACAGGCATTAGAATTGTCTTCCCCGTGAAAAGAAGCCAATATTTGTCAAGCCGATGTCCTTGCAAACATGTTCTGCGGACTGCATTATCATCAATGCCAGGAAATATTGAATGTTTTATTTATTTATTTTGCTGATTTAATCGATCATCTTTTGGCAACCCTTCGTTTCGAATAAATCCATATTCCGACGTCCTTGGTAGGCATTATTCGCAACGTTCTCAAATGCGGATTTTTTTTCCGTTCGGAATTTATTCGGTTTGGTGAGTTTCTGGCGTCGTAGCCCTTGCAGGTTACGAGGAATTTTTTGTCCGTAGTTTCTCGGAGAAGGAAAAAATATTCTCAGGAAGTGTATTGCATTTTTAGAATAACCTTCTCTCGAGTCGAAGATATTTTCTTTTTTCAGTTTTTTTTTTTTTAACCGCAGTACTCTTTTCTCATTTCAGAGTCTTGCGATGTTTTGGCACGGGAACTTGCAGTCCTACTTCCTGTTCTTCACAATGGCTGGAATGCATCGTGACACAGCTTCCGAGTTCACCGAAGATGCCCGAGAATACTCGTGTCGATTGTATGATGTGAGTATACCGTATTCAAAGATTTATTTCTGCTCATTTGTTCAAGTCGAAAGGGAATTCTAGAAAATTGTATTGTTGATCTGGAATCCATTTCCGAAAATGTTATTGAACAAAATTGGTGTAATTTAATCCAGCTCGTTAGAATCAATTTATAATGTTTTCGCCAAAATTTCTGTGCGGTACAGTATATAATTTGATGGGAAGTTCGTATAGTGGAGTGACTCGTAATCTAGGGAAAGTTTTCTGAGTTATCTTTGCATCCTGATATTGATAGTTGAATTACTTGATGAAACATGTAAGAGATTATGGTGCCTTAATGGATCAACTCTTGTTGCAAGAATAATTGCAGAAAATTGATATTCTGAACCTTTAATTGCATTTTAAAGTTGACAAAATGGCGAATTTGGTGGCAAGGGTTAATTTTGCCCAATTAATCGTTCACCTCCTTTCGGAGCACGTTAAAGTTACATTTTTTTATCTCTTACTTGTATTAATACGAATAATAGCCAAAAGGCCTCCAGAAAATTCGAGTTTGGGGGGATGCCTTCAAGGTAGGGCGTTTTTTAATGCATTCTTTTTTTTAAGGAAATGTTGTAAAGGACTTGAAAAATATTTGACTTCGCGAGGTTTGAGTTATCGAGGTTCAACTGAATCGAAATTTTTCGTTATGAGACTCTACTGTATACAGTATAATACAATATTCTTTTCTGTCTTCTCAGTCTGGCACATTTTTCCTCCTGAAGGAAGCATATGGGTTTACGGATAACGAAGCAAGTTGGTTCTTGATTTGGCTTGACTCAAAGATAAGACAGCTCATTTATTTTTCACGCCCGAACCAGCTGATGTTCTTTTGAAACTCCGTGTTCTCATTCATATGTTGTGAATGACTTCGAAAATGTGATCCTCGAAACTTAGAAAGAATGCCTTTTGTATTTCCAGTAAAGTTATATTTTTTTTTTAATCCCCGCGTGGTTTTCTGGCGATGGAATGTACTCCCCATAACTCCATACGAAGCAAATTTTGAGCGATTTTCCTGCGTTGCCAGTAAATGGAGACAACGTGAAGAACGAATTGTGTAGTTTTTAAGGTCTTTCACTTCCCGAGCGTTTGCGAGAGCTATAATGTAGCTCTTGTGATCTAGTCCAATGTGTTGCACTTCTTGATCACAGAAAAAATTCCAAGTGCATGCTTATAAATCTTTACAATTTTTGAATTAATTTATTGTCGTCAAATTAATTCTCCGGGCAATCATTCGCTATATTTTCTCAGCTTTCTGTTGCTCACATTTTCTCACGTTTTTCGCTCATGACCACCTTTTTTGACTTAAAAAAAAAAAAACAGAGTGAACTGGTGACGGGGTTGTAGAAAACCATCTTTTCAGTTTTTTGTTGGATGCACGAGCTGCGAGACATTCTCACAATTATCACGATACCATTTCTTAAACATTGCGTTTTGCATTGGAAGCTTTGGGTTGGTCATGGTATAAATAATTTGCCAAATCGTCTGACAAATAGACAGCAGCAAAATAATATTCGAAGCAAAGAATTGAGGTTCTTCTCTCCTCTTTGTTTCTCAAATTTTTCTGGTTTGAGGACAGAAACCAGAAAAATTGCGGGTTTCAAGCTATCTCGTCATCCTAGAAAGACAAATGAATTACTTTTACCCCTTTTCTGAAAGCTTTTCAATTCATGGATTGAAAATGAATTTTCAACTTTTAAAAATAATAACCCAAAAATTGATCAAACCGTTTGGTCATCAAGCCGAAATAACGAATCCCGTGCTGTATACGGGAATATAATTTCCAGATTCTAAAAAATAATCTGCAATTGCCACCATAACCTACGCTTAACGTCTGCTGTCTCGATCATCAGCCAATACGCAACAGGATTTTATTTCACCAAATGGTGGCCCAAACGGAGGAGGGAAGCTGATGCACATTGCCTCAACATGTCCACCATTTTTTCCTTCCTCGCAAAATTTGTACATAGGCTGATTTAATAAGGGGCTTGATCTGGAGCGTGCACGTGCACAGCGGTAGCATGTTTGATTTTCAATTCTTTTCTTTTTTTAATTCATTCCGGACATGGTTCCATGATTGGAGCTCGTGGGTTGGGCGGAAGAGCATCAAAGGGGGCGGAATCCCGAGGAGGGGGGGGGGGAGGGGGAGGAAGTGAGCCGCAGCAGATTCCCGGTGATGTCTTCGGATGCGGGCTTTTTTCGGCCCGCCTCCGGAACGTTGCAGCGAATCACGTCACCTTTTCTCACCAGCCGTCCTCATCCGCGTTCGTCCCTCTTATCTTTCGTCCTCGGAGTCTTCCTTCCTTCTGATGAAGGATCTTCATTAAACTTCCTTCCACATTGAGCACGTGGTTTTTGGAAGGCCAATGGATTATGCGATCGTGTGGGGAAACAAAAGAAAAACCCAACAACGACTCCACTCATGATTTCATGAATGTTTGTTTTTCAGTTCCTGGCTTCAAAATTATCCCTCGCTTCTCGTGAAATCCTTGAGATCTTCCGCTCGGGTCGCACGAAAACAAATAACTAGGTTTCTTGAAAACTTCTGTTATTGTGCCGAGTCTTCAAGTCTTTTTATAGCTGACTCACTGTGTAGTACTACACATTTAGTTTAAAGCCGAGGCTCGTCATGCAGTATATTCTGCGTTACATGGGTGGGAGCTTATACCTGGCTTAATTTGTCTATTCCAGTAATCTTGCAATAATACAAGTTTTACCGGACTTTTTCCAACAACAAAGTAAAAAGAAAATGTATGCGGTGTTCAGAAGTTTGATTATAGGCTGACCCACAGTTTCATCTGCAGTATTTTCAGTTTATATACGCTCAGGTGTGCGTATTCTTTTAAAGTTTTAATACAGTAGTTTGGGATCGTAGACTAAGAAAATGATGTCGGAAAGTTCTAAACCCGAGACGATTCCAATTTGAAATCAATTGAAGAATGCGCTATCGAATATTGCTGGGTATCTCGATTTTATCTATGAAACTTCATATTTCTTCCCAAAACTTTTTCTCCGCATGTACAATTTTACGCCATTTAAATCGCTACTCAAATCTGTCAATAAGTTGTCTTAGTCACGGGTCAAGTTGTAATTTTCTGGCGTTTGATTGACTTTAATTAGGGTAGATCAGTTTCGTGGGAAATTCGGGCTTTATAGAACAAGGTCGATATAAAGCTTTAATCAGGAAGCAGAAATGTATTTCACTCCTCAAAATGGCCGTGTGCTCTTGATTACTTGAACCAAAAATATTGTTTCCTCGTAGATTTATTTTTCACGTTTTATTTGTTTGAAATGCAGACCTGTCTTTGCCTGCACTGCTGAAATAGACGGGATTACTTTCGATTCCCTTCTGTGGAAGGAGTTGGAATTGCAAGGAAACTCGAGAAGTTGGAAAGTCATACCGTATACTTTTAAATCGTATACATATTTTACTTGTAAGTTGGCAGACTGTAAGGATACACTGTAATTCGGTGTAGTGATTGTTGTACTTGTCGATGTGATAAACTTTGAGGGAGCACACGAGCAGAGTTCAAAGGGATTGAGAAACTGGTGGCAAAACTGGTCGCGATTATCGTGTAATCGAGACCTTTGTCCCAATACTTCCTCTAACATATTTTCCGAAATAATTGGTGTGTTGGCACCGCCTCGTTGGACGTTTCAAGGGAATAGATTCTTTTGACTGTCGTCAAGCGGCGATTTTCTTTTTATGCGCCCCGTTTCTTTTTCCCCCCACTGCATATGATGCCGTTGGTGTACAAAAATAGTTTCCGACTCCGGATACAAAATTCAAATCAGCCCGATGAACGGAATGAATGCATATCTTTTAGATGCGGTCTGGAGGAAATGTCCATGAGAAAAGCTTCAGTTTAGTTCCCTTGAATCTATTTTTATTTACGCTGCTCTGGAGACAGATCAGCTATACTGTGCTGTGCTGTAGTTCCAAATGAGATAATCACAATAATCATTTTTTTTTTTACCTCGTGATCGTGATTCAAAAGTTAGTTTAATGCGAAGATCCTTGTCTGATTATTTCTTCCGAGTCATTTTCGTATAGTATACTGTACAGTATGATTTTATCTCGTTGTTTCCTTATGTCAGTTCTTCCCACAAATTTTCCTTCAATATTTTTATTCTCTTGGGTTGTTCCATTTCTTTTGCGTAACATTGCTTGTCCGTAAATGCCTAGATTCAGTTTTCTCAACGGCGTTTTCTCACGTCTTCTGCCGAAAATAAGAGAGAAAATCTCTGAGAACTTCCGGGAAATCTTGGCTCAATCGAATCGATCGCGGACAGTTTTCTAAAGCGATTCCGAATTACTCAACTCTGAAAAGGTTTAGGTAATTTTTTTTTCATGCCCCGGTGATCTCACTGAAGAGCATAGCATGTTCGGTGGGAAAAAAGGGGATACTAATCAGTCGCTGTAATCAACAAGTTGGCTCTTATGCTTCTTCCGCAATCGCGGCGTTTGAAGGTCTCCCGGTGGGGTTTTTTTTTATATTTTGGTTGAAAAAACAAGTAACCCACGGCCCGTTGTAATTAACATTTGTGACCGCACCGAATCGGGACAGACGCTTTGAGATTCAATCGGGGCGATATGAAGCGCAGATTTATTCAATCGACACCATCATCGGCATTTCCTGGTTGCGATAACGACGATCGGTGAGTTACGTATTGCTCGGTTGCGACCAACGGTTGATTCTTATCCCTTCGGATTACTTCATTCAGGCAGCTTGTGACTCGGGACATTATTTTCCGCATACAAATACAGACGGGATTCGGGGTGCGAATTAGCATACTGAACCCAAGTCTACGCGTGTGTTGTGTTTCCGTCGAATGGTGTCCAAAAATTGACCGAGATCTGAGAGAGTTTTGCCTGCTTGGTTGATTATTATGGCCAAAAATGGAAGGTTATGTTACTGTTGTGCTTGTTTTGTTTCGGGCTTGAGACTTTCACGGAAGCTTTCGGGGACTTGATGGTTGATAATCCATGCGAAAACAGAATGTTTTTGTTTTTTTTGAGAGAGAATCGGGAGTAAGTGGAAAAATTGCCCTCTTGAGGCCTTGTGGCGCATTTGTCCTTCTCGAAATGTTTCCTTTCTTGAGGCTTGCGAATCTGGGAAATATGAAAGATAAAATTCACAAAACAGCGAAGATCGTCCGTCGAATTGAGAAAGACCATTCACGAAAAAAAACACATTTTATTTCCTCTTGGATCAACAATGAATGAATCACACTTGAAAATGTCTTGAGAATGTGCTGCGATGTTTGGGTGATAAGGAAAGCCTTAGGCTGTGACTTTCGTTCCCCGAATAAATTATTTTAGGAAACCCACCTCGAAAGTACGAATGCCAGAGTTTTCGCAATTTTTACTGTCCATTTTTTTGCACAAAGACCATTAGTGAAAACCAGTGCTTTTTTTTTTACAAAAGTAATGGATAATTTTTCAAGCTGTTTAATCAACCCATCTCGTAAAGTTTAGTTTTAGGGGTGGATCAAGAACAGCAGTGCCCTTAATCTGACACTTGCCTCGATTAACTAACCGTTAAAAGTCTAGAATGCTCGACTGTCTTTCTTTTCGGGGCTGAATTCAAAAAATGCGCTGCAAAATTTTAAGGCAGAAAAATTTAGAGCTGTGTATATGAAGGTTATTGTGCAGTTCGACGTTTCATGGTTGAATTGCACTGCGTCAAATTTGCGTTTATTCCCTGCCTGACTTCCCCTGAGAACGATGTACTCGAAGACATTCCTCCGTAAACCCTTATAACTAAAATTTTAAGAGGCCTTCGGGCTATTATCCTGGGGTCCCAGGAAGCATAAGAACAATACAAAAGTCATTATCTCGATTCTTCTCAAGTTGGAAGTGAGGGACTAATTGGACATATGTACCCTTGCCTCCAAGTTCAGTGTTCTGTTATTCTAGACCATGTCGCGAAGGCAAAATACAAAAAAAACAAAAACAAAATGAAATGTGAAAGACATGGAAAACGAGATTGAAGAGGAGGAAATGATCATCTTTGCAGGTGCTGGATATGGTTCGGAACCTGCTGGTGCAGATGGAGATGAAGACCGAGTTCAAGCTCCTGCAGCCCCCGCCGAGCGAGTGCATGCAATCGGCGTGCAAATTCAACGTGGATCCCTTCCACCGCCTCGCCATTTCACTGCGGGACTCTGTGAGTCTCCTGAGCGACGTGCGGCGCCGAATTGACGACTTCCGGCTCTACTATGACGACGACCGTGATGCATCCACCGACACCACTCGGAGTTGACGGGGTTCCTCTCGATTGGTTTTTCTTTTCTTGTGGCGACACTTCTGCAACGAGGTAAAAAAAAAAAAAAAAAGGAAGAGCTGATGAATGGACGGAGGGATGAATTTGCTCGGAACTGAAGCAGAGGACCGAGTTTCGGTCCACAGCACTTGAGAGGACGTTTGAAATAAGGGACGTCCATTTTGAAACTCGCTTGAAATTAAAGTTCCGGGAAACGATGCATTTTAGGCAGTGATCGGATAGTTCTTTTCGTAATCGTCCCGAAAAGAACTTCAGCGCAGAAAAAAATCCGAGACTTGAAATGGGAAAAATTGGATTTTCAGTTCACAAAACAGAAATTGCGTTCTTTTCACGATAAATGGGTATTTATTGAGGACCGAAAATGTTTCATTTGTCTTCTGACAACAAGCGTGAGGATTGTTGAGAAAAGGTTCGCCATCTTGAGGCTTTGTATCTGTGAACTTTTCATTTTTTGGAGAAATGCCTTCTTGTTTTTTTTTCTTCAACTGGGATTTTTAAAATACTGTGTTTATGACCTTTATGTGGATCACTGCATCCGTGGCAATATTTCTGTGTGGCTGGCCATAAGCAAAGTGACGAGGTCAAATTCACAGTTTTCCAACCCGAAAAGCTAGGATTGGAGCAAGTTTATCTTCTTGAGTCGAATTAACTTTCATGACTTGATAATCTTGCGCAAAAGAAGTTGCCATCATGGCCTGAGTTTCCTTGGTTATTGATGGATGGGCTGATTATTTTTTTGTTGATAGTTTTGTACAAGACAGATGGACGAATCTTTGCTTTTCCAATTTAGTCTTGCTCTTGGTGTGTGCATCATCTGTGGGAAGCTGCGTTTCTCGCTCCGCATGTTATCCAGTATTGTAAAAAAAAAATTCAACATAGACTTCATGTGGGCTCATAGTTACATTACTATGATACTATGAACGTGTCGTGATCTCTGTTGCGTTGTCTGCTTCTTTTATATCACGCAAGCAGCGATTGATGAATTCAGTCCCATTTTATCCACAATTCAACTCTTGAGTTTTGATTTCATTTGATGGGGAAGACGATCGACAAAAGATAAGACAATTGTGTGCCATTGTGACTGACAAGAAGTTGTGAGGCAATTTATTTCATTTTATTTTGTGGCATTTGATGCTTGCGAGACGTCACATTTTTGTTCATGTGCATGTTTTAGTTACCTGAACAACGAGTCAAATAGAGAGGCGACGGATTAGTTTTTTTTTTTTTTTTTGCTCAAGAAGTGTGAAGAGGTGCATGGATTTTATTTTCATTTGACGAAGAGAACATGCAAGAACTGAGCTATGAAACTCGTTGAAAAAAACTATTATTTTTTTTCTTTGGTTTGACGCCTTCGCTACGTATTTTATGCTGTGATGATGATTGCGGACCCGAATTTTCGACTTTCGATGGAGAAAAGGTTCCTGATTTTTCGCCTCGTCGCGATGGACCTGTACTCGGATATTCGGAATGAAAATGAAAAGTCCGCTGAAAAGCCAGAAAACATTGGAAGTGTATTTTTTCCATTTTTTTTCGAATTCAGTGCGAATGTGATACAGGCAAACTAAACTTCTTGATTTCGAACCTCCCGAACTCAAGAATCTCCCTGACTCAAAAATTTTCAGCCAGTTCAATAGTTTTCGAAATGGAAATGAGCAACTTTAATTGGTCCATGAATTCCTGGCTTGAGGTTTTGCCTCCTGTAGACTGATTTATTCTGCAGTTTCCTGCGGTTTGGCCATTCAATGCCCTTGGAATAATTGAGGAAATGTTGCAGCGAAAAGTTCAGCCCCAACTGGCTAATTTTTTTTTCTTTTTCACAGCGAACATTTTCAGACTTCGCTGATCTCAATAGCTCGAAGCTTCCCTTAGTCCGACTTTTGTTCTGTTTCCTTCGAATAGGACAGGTTCTACAGAATTACCTCAGAACCACCTCATGTGTGAAGCAAGATGCTAACATTACTGGAACTTGGTGATGACGAGATGATCTATAAATAGATCGAGAGAACTGTGACAGGGTTCAACCTTTCGTAAACACCTGACAAACGACGAGAGAAAAGAAAAAAATATTAATGATAATTACACTAATGAATGATGATGAAAAGCGAGAGGAAAGGTGGGTTTTTCTCCCGTAGTTATTATTGGTGAGGACCCAAGCAAGGCGAGGGATTAAAATTCGCCTCCGGTCGAGGAGGGATTTCCCCGCATATATACATATGCCCTTCTTATTCCTCGTCAGATGAGGCTTTTACCTAAATTTACTCCCGTCGTGTCGTGTGTCTTCTCTGGGTTTTACTCGTTAGCTGTACTCGGTCGGGGATGTGAGGATGTTGCACGTTCACGTGCGGAGCGAGGATGACGTGGTGGCCAGCGAGCCGGGCGACCCCGAGAACTGGATCCAGTTGCGGACTAGTTTCCCCAGGCACATTCTGGAGCACTTCAAGGTTCCCGTCACATTTATCCTTAAACGTGCATTATTTCACATGCATGCATGCATGCATACATACTGTACTCCAAACATACACCTTATTGTACTGTATATAAACTGTATTGCATAGTTGAACTTCAAGCTAGGGACCAGCAGACATGTTTTTTTTGCGGGAAAGGAGGAAGAATTTCTGGACATTGTATTAGGTTTTTATTACAGTAATTCCATGTTACAAGAAACTTTTAGGGACGTCATAAAAATTTATTACAAATAATTTATGACAAAAGATTTTCAAAATTATTGGCTGGGAACTTATTCTCTTTTTAAACTTGCGTGTATTCAAGATGCTCCTTTCTGGTTCTCAGGTGTTTTTTGGAAACAGATTTTCAACAAAAATGCAAGTATCAGTTACGAACATTCACAGTACTGTATATTCAAATAACAGTCAAACCCTATAGCTCTTTTTGTGAACTTAAAAAGCTTTTCTGAACCATTTGTGCAGAGATTTGTGAGTGGGTGTTCCAAAAAAAGCGTAGTTTTTAAGCATCATTACGGTTTTTCAAGCATTGAAACTCCAAACAAGTCCTGCGCCCCTTTTAACATCAGTTTTGCTGCATGGATTATTTTTTTCATCAACCCCCCCACCCCCCTCTTCTTAACCTAGGAAATAATCTTTGGAAGACAGGATGTTCAGGTGAAATGTGTGAAATCTTTTTGTTGATTCAACCTTCCATTTATGTCCCAAGAATCATTCAGTCTCATTTTGAATGGGAAATTTGAGGTTATGTCTGTCTTTATTACAAAAATCGTAGCATGTTTCTCAAAAGAGTTTATTACTGTACTGTACTGTACACTGAAATTTGAAAGTATTTTGTCACTAGATTGCTTCAATGTGTACCCTATAGGTTTCTGCCAGGACTTGAGAAAAAGTTTGTTATACAGTACTGAAAAATGTGTTGTAACAAGAATTTACTGCATTCTCGGTCTCAAATTGTTTCTTGGGGTGAGTTGGCAGGATGCTGAATGACATTTCCCAAATATTCTCACTTTCTTTAAAAAGGCATTAGGCTTTATCGTCAGTTATTTTTTCTTTCTCAAGTTAATAAAGTAGCAACTAAAGGGCTTCCAGAATATTTTAGTTATGGATTTTTTTTAGGGGGAAAGCCTTTGATATATAGGGAGGCTTTTAGTGCATTGTTTCCAGGGAATACAGATAGGGAGTTGAATAATTGAAATTATTGAGGTACTGTATTTGACTTGGGCCTATGTTAAAAAGGTGCAAGTGTGTTCCAATTTCGTGAGGGGGCAATGCCTTCCATTTTATTTTGTATGTTCATCCTTGTGCACGCTTGCCTTGGCATAGCATGGGTAAATTATATTCGACTGTAGTATGCAGGAAGACCTCGCCAAGTTGAACCCCCCGTTTTCGAATTTACAATTAATCCCTGGACAAATTCCTTCAAGTTCAAAGCAATGTAAATCTCCCCAAATAGGGACATTTTGGGTTGAACCTCTTTAGTTGAATTCCAGATGCCTTCACAATGTCGGAGAAAACCAAAGGCACACGGAAGTTATTTTCTTATGCTCTCTTCAGGGATAAAGCTTCTTTATTCCTGCAAATGGGGCACATATTTATCAAAAAAGTTGCTAGAAAACAATTCCTTTTAAATAACCTGCTATTCAAATGAAGTCGAAATCCCCTAATTGAAAAGTTGTATCCTATTCTGTCAAGTCGTTTCAAATCCGATACACAGTAGATCGGTCAAGTATACAGGCATATGCAGTACTGTGCTGTATTTGGGTCAAGAAAAAAAATAAGGGCAGACGTGTCCTTCGTGTGAAGGGAAGTGACGCATCATCCATGCAGCGGTGACATCTATGAGAGCCACGGAGGAAAAGTAACAATTCTTTCCTGTGAATTCAAGTTTCATGACAGTAATTTAAAAAATAAGAACTACTAGTTCAGCGGATCGCATAGCCTAAGACACATTCGGAAATGCTTTCATCGTTTTTTTCTATGATCTTCATCCCTGTTATGATGCCTCCACTTTTTTCTAATGCATACTTTGTCAATCACAATCAGCCTGGGTACAGCAGATCCACAGCTTTTATACGTCTGTGTCTGCGTCAAGGTGATGCGACCTCAATAAACCGCCACCCCCGTTAAACCGCAAGAATCATGCCAAAAAGTCTGTGGCGGTTTAACCCTAGGGCGGCGGTGGGTTTTTTTCCATTGCGTGGCAGTGCTGAGATTTGTTCGCTGACTCCTACATTTTTGTTTGTCCTAAGGTCATCATAACACAGATTTGGTTGAGCGGCCAAAGATGTGAAAAATCCCGGAAAAAAAATAAAGTCCTTGTCCTGCTAATCCCCCGATGCTAATCATATGGCAGGAATGCAGAAAAATGCCACCCCACATAAATATATTTTTTTCCTTTTTTCTCACAATTTTGTCTGTGGGATTCTAAAAAAAATCGGGATTTTCCTGACTTTGGCTCTTCTAACCATGTTTGTTCCCCCTTTTTT
The DNA here is from genome assembly GCA_905338405.1 of Notodromas monacha. Taxonomy (NCBI): domain Eukaryota; kingdom Metazoa; phylum Arthropoda; class Ostracoda; order Podocopida; family Cyprididae; genus Notodromas; species Notodromas monacha. The sequence goes on along the minus strand of CAJPEX010000127.1, from coordinate 158,939 downwards.
CTTTACTCCTTGGGGCACAACATTTTGCCGATAAATCCCAGCACTGCTGACCAAGGGTTAATGGGGTTTGACTGAAGTGAATTTTTAAATTTGTTACTAAAGTACATTGGTGGTTATGTCAATCAAGCTGAAGCATTAAATTATTTTACTTAAGTTATGCAGTATTTTTTCCTTCACAAGACAGGAGAAATAATTATTATTGTGGAAATCTGGATAAAATACCCATTTAAATCTGCAGGGACCATCAAGAAGTTGGACCGATTTTTGAATGGCAATAGATATATGGCTAGATATATGGCAATGAAAGGATCACCAAATGAAAGATTGGTTCAACAGGGTTTGACTGTAGTTCCAAGTGCCACAACATGGTTAAAAAAGCCATTGCAGAGATATTACAGTACTTGGCTAATATTGGGAAAATTGTATCATGGTTTGTGACAGATTACACCAGTGGTGCCCAACTCAGAAGTGACCAAGGGCCACATTGAAGTAGAAGACCATTATGTGGGCCACAATGGAAAAAAGGAAGAAATGTTGTCCAGTACATCATATAATTCATGGGATGGTTTAAATTTAAACTATTCTAATTTATAAGCAATCAAGTTCTAGTTTATAATCAAGTTCAATAAGTATTTCAAGATTCTTATCATCTGGCTATCTGACTTTTTTCATCTACAAACTTTTCTGCTTCATTTTTACTGATACAGTTCAACTTGTATCTTCATTACTTTATGACTGGATTTTTCTTAATGGAATCATAGAATTCAATCTGCAAAACATATCAAAAAGATTCAACCAAAGTCCAAAAGTAGTAAGTAACTGAAAATTATGAGTGAATTTAAATGTTGAGAATAATAATAATCAGCAGGTTGTCTGAGGACAACCTGAAATTTTAGTGCAATCAAAAACTCCTTATGATTCACTAAGAATCTGGAGAAAACCAGAATATAAGAGTATAAGAAAGAAACATATTTTGTGCAGAGTTGCTTTGGGAGAGCATCAAATTGTCTTTGTATCTAAATGTCCATGTCTCCAAGTGTCCCAGTCACTAAATCACCCTGGCTCAAATTGGCCCTCTGTCTCAAATTGGCCCTGTCTCACATTGACCCTGACTCAAATTTTCTATCTCAATTGGCCCAGTGTTGAATTGTCTTTCTAAATTTGTCCATATCCCTTCACATTTGCATTTTTCCATGATGGTCTACTTTTGTTCATGCTATTAAAAAAATTAAGCTGCTTTATATCTTTCCCTCATCAAGATATGCAATTAAATTAAAAACATGACAAAAAATGCTGGGGTAGGATTTGAATTAAAAAATTGCAAAACCCTGTCCTTTGATCTGAAAAACAGAATGACTGACATCACAAAGCAATGCAAACTGTTTTTTCTGGTTAGAACAAATCATAACAGAATTTATGAAGCCCTAATAAAATTCCTAATCAAAATTGCAGGCTGAAGATGTCTTGAAAAACTTGCAATTTTTCCTTTTTGAGGGTCTTAATTTTTTGTGCAGATTTTCCATGCTGGCACCGCGGGCCAGATGAAAAGCCTCCGCGTGACAGATCTGGCCCGCGGGCCGTATCTTGGGCACCCCTGGATTACACCATTATCTCAGCAGCTCTTGAAAAACACAAACATAAATGTGTTATAGCCTAATTAAAATCGAAACTGAGAATTAGAATCGCTGTTCGAGCTACTGTATCATTGTTATTTAAAATTATTTACTTATTTAATTAGTTTTCGAGCTGAGTAATACCCTCATTCATAATCCTTCTGCCTGAGTTGGACTTGATTTTATGGAGAAAACTTGCACTGGATTACAGCCTAATTACTGTACTACATACGGCATGATCTAGAGTTGCCAGCTGACGATTCTCAAAGACTAAGCGAAATCTTAATACCAGCACGGCACTTACTCGAGGATTCCAAGAATATGATATCCATTTCTTCGATACTGATTGAATCTACACTAAACATAAGTTTTAACTAAGCATGTCCCTGGATTTATAGGAGCAGTATACTATTCAACACGGCATGATGAAACCTGGCAGCTTGACGGTTTGACGCTGAGCCAGTTAAAATCATTGTAGTCACAGTAATTGATGGTGGTTCCAGCGTTGAAAAATTTTATCCCAGTATAAAACGTCGGGAATTTCCTGGTTCAAGGAACGGTTGGTTCCATGCCTTATACTGCGCACCTTGGGACAGAAAGTCACCACGTGGTGACGTATTGCAATACTATTTATCATTTATCGCATCCCTATTTTTTAATTGCTTCATAATCTCAATTCCTGTAAAATAACGGATGGATATTGGTTTTATTCAAGGAGACAAACGAGGGCCTGTTAGCAAAGGTACCAGAACCACGGGTTATTATTTTGAGTAAATTACCTAATCAAATCTTGGATACGCATATTCCAGTGATTTTTTGAATGTCAATGAGTTGAAAGAGTCTTCCTGGTTCACAGGTTAGTTCGCGATGGAATCTACACTTCGTAATCACAAAGGAATGTTGTTTTTGTGAGGAGTAATTTAATTTTGATGGATCTACGGTGCTTTGCTTGTTCTGAAAGGCATCGACTTCCTGGTTCACGTTGAACTCCTAAATTATGACATTCTTTATTGAGTAACGCCTCTATGCTTGAGCTATTTTAACAATTTTAATGTTTCCTAGACTACCGTACTTTGACTATGTTTTTCCACGAAAGGAACCCTGAATTGATGACTATTATGTAACGAATTGAATTGGCATACAGTATTTTTTTTTTCATAGACAGGACCGATTCGTGAGGGAACCTTGATCTTATCAACCGAAGCATTTTATTAACAGGATTAGATCATCTTGAAGATCAAATCCAATATTCCTCTTTTTAGTGACAGAAAAATATTTGATCGTGACTATGACATTGTCCTAAATTTATTTTATTCATTCGTCAAGACAAAATAAGGCTATCATTATTTTTCGGTCGGGGAAGTGCATGGGCTCAATTGATGAATGTTTAGACGCCAATCTGCTCTCCGTCCGGAAATGAGAGATTTTAGCCTTTTTACTCGGATGTACGATCAATCAAGGCCCGTATTAAAGTAGCTTTCTATTGCGGATATATGGTTAATATTGAGTAATTTTCATTTATCCAAAATCACGTTTAGATCATACAATACAGTACCGTACTCATTTTTTTGGATTTACTATCCGCCGAATTCTTTTCGGATGCTGCAGGAAGTGCTTTCTGCTTTTCTAGCTAATTACCAGAAAATAGCTAGAAAAGCTAGGGGTGTTCGCAAGAACCAATAAAATCAATACAAGTGTTACCAAATCTACACCAATTAAGAAGGGGAATTTTCGTGCTGACGAAGTTCAATATTCCTGTTGAGACGAAAATACCATAATTGAATGAGGAGCTCGTCTTCACCTATTTATTTGACACAGATTGTGTTAAATGTCCATGTTTTTGACCTTAACCCAATCCAATATTGCAAAAATCTTAAACTGAGTACACGTACATGTCAATACATGGATTGAAAGAAACACATCAGGGATGACTTGGCATAATCACTGAGACTCCCACTAAATTGAGCACTAGCCTGGTTAATTTAACCAATTCTGAGAATGAAGCAATTCAATTGGAAATTACCGTATTTACTCAAGTACCACGCACACCTTTTTTCTAGAAATTAAGGCAGAGAAAAATAGGGTGCGCGTGGTACTTCGGGATAAATTTTAGAGAAAAATTCCCAAAACCAGAGCCCTTCACATCCGAGTAAAAAATTGAACAGGAAAAGTGTGGCTCCAAGTCTCTTCCTGCATGGGGCATAATGGCTCAATTTGTTTCATCCCTTGGAGATGCAACAGGAAGTAAAAGAAGGGGGTAATGTTCATATAATTGAGGAAGCTGTCCTATATTGTAAATGAGTTTTAACTGCTTCTGTAGATGGAAAAAGACAGATAGAAAAAATATTGATGAGGAAAAATGAATTTAAACATAAAAAATTTTCACATTTCAACTTAATTTAAAATTTTTTTGATTTTCAGCAACAACAAAAAAAGGGTGCACGTCTTACACAGGGATAGGTTTTTGAACTAATTTCTGGTGGGAAAATGCGGGTGCGCGCTGTACTTGATGGCGCGTGGTACTTGAGTAAATATGGTAGCATTGTTTTTGGTTCATGCTCCCATTTTGTTCTGTCCAGCAACAGTTTAAAAGAATACGGCTAATTATTCCATGGTCAAAACTTGGGCTCAATTGAAAATTCAGCAGATACAGGTGAGTTTAAAATAATTTTTCAAGTATTTCTTGATGGCGATCTTGAAGCTTAAGTAATTTGAGGCATTATTTTTCCGAAACATTTAATTCCAGGCTAGAAAAAAAAAGCAACTGCTTATAGCACGAAGATACAAATATCCGACCACCAGGCTGATAAAATTCCTCACTTTTTAACACACTCAAAATTTCTTTGAAGAGTATACAAATATTTTCAGTAGCCTAATCCGTCCGTCCCAGGTTCCTGGAAAATTTTAAATGGTCTTAGAAAATAACCACTATACATGAGTCAAATTATATTTTTAGTAATTTGCATCATAGTAAATACAAAACTTGAAACGATGAAATAATGCCCAAAACTGCCGAAGAGGATTTCATACAAAATCGACTGGCCATCAGTACCTTATCCCCGAAATAGGGTTGATTTCTTATTAGTTTAAAAAAAAAGAAAAAAGTCAGTGGCAGGTTAGTGATGTTCGAGACGTCCAATAACCCTATTTTCCTGATGCTCGATCGGTAATTAAATTACGAAATGATGCGCAGGATGCAGCACCGGTTCCGCCGCGGATGATGCATGTCACGTTTGCATCGGGTGAGTTCGATGCGGAGTCTGGGGCGGAGCTGGTCGTGGACGCCCTGGATACACTGCGGATCGGCGCCCGTGCGAACGCCGAGTACGACAAAGACGACGCCGCCGTCGTCGACGACCATGTGCGAGTGTGGGCCACGAGCACGGGCCACTCGCCCACTGCGCATCGGCACGCCAAGCCGGCGAGGATCCTGTCGTCCGCCGACCTTCTCAAACTGCGGGACAAGTTCCTGGCCACGACGGACGAACCTGGCCCGCCGGCGACCGCGCAGCTGGGCCCCGAAAGGTTTCTTCTACCTGCCTTCTTACCACCGTCCTCTTTTTTTTTTTTTTTTTTTTTTTTTTTTGTTTTTTGTTTATTTNTTCTCCCGGCCTTCTTCCCCCCGTCCTCTTTTTTTTTTTTTTTTTTTTTTTTGAGGAATTGGGTGAATGGAGGAAATGATGTCTGAAATGCTGTGAACACGTCACCTCAATTTAGTGAATAGAGAAGCGTAGTGTATCCCATATTCAGATTGGTTGTCCAAAAATTCTGGAACGATTTTTGAAAAGAGAAAAGTGGGATCCTTGTCCAGCATTTGGGTTAATGGAGATCCAAGCGCTAAATAAAATTCTCAATTGCAATTTCATGCTCTTTGTATGATCATAATTGTGATATAAGTGGTTTATGTTGTAAATATAAATTGAAAGGTGTAAATTGAGATAAAATGCGATGGTTATAAGTACAGTACTTCACTTCTACATATGAATATGCTTGCCGCAAAGCCAAGATCCGAGTTCCAACCTCGCTCCAAGATTTTTCGACTGTTGATGCAGAATTAACGCCACTTCGGCAACTTTTAAAATTACTTGAAAATGTTAGCAATCGTATTTCAAGTATTTGGATGCATCCCACACAAATTACCCGTATAATTTAAAAGCGAGTCATAAAAGTTGATGACTTTTTCGAAGTGGCGACGATTTGTAAGACGTCAATCGATCTCTTAAGATGTTCTGACGAAGTGCTACTTTGGCTGAAGATCGCGAATTTTCAGGGCCAGACACGTTGTGCAAATAATGAAATAACAGCACTGTATATACTGTATAGTATTGTGTCGAAAGAGTCAGTGGCTCTTGAGCTTCAACAATGGATACATTGTGCTGACGCTGCTCTGCTCTATTTTTACATCGTCGTTCTGCTTGATTTTCTCTTCTAACAACGTGGTTATACGTGTTTTCTGGCACAGGTCGTTTCTTTTGACGAGCTCACGTATAATGTCCCTCCGCGAAAACACGCTAAAAAAAATCCCAATTTCCGGCTGCTTTCTCTAGCGAGTGTTTCCCCCAGCAAAAGGAAAAAATACCGTAATGATGATGTCCCTGCTCCACTTTGCGTTGAGAATGTTGTTATGCTTGACTCCTACTACAATGTGTGTACTGGCGTCCAGACAGTCGGAAGAAGTAACGAACGCTAATCGCGATGGCGGCGGAGGAGCGTCTCCGTCGGTGTCGAAATTCCACGCCGAGCTTGACGACATGAGGAGAGTCTTTTCCGTCAGAAATCTCGACACCGACGTCGGGATCGTGTCGCAAATGAGCCCTGCTATCCGGCGGCGTGTCGACATGATTGAGAGCGAGTTGTGCCAAGGACAGTTCGGCCCGCTCGTTCACGTCGAGCCTGACGCCAAGGTGAAATCCCAATTACAGAATCTACATCAGTGTTTCCCCCGACCTTTTTGGTCCCGCCGACCCGAAAGTTTCCGAAACATTTTCCGAGGACCAGCAAATTTTCATAAAATGTTCCCATGCTCAAAAAGTGTTGCTTGAAAGACAGCCTGAATGGCAGGTATTTGAAAAGCTTTTGCTTCTTTTGAAAAATTAATTCAGGATCCAATGAAGCAGATATAGTGGAATGTCTCAAAAAAATGGAAAAGTGAGCATGAAGAATGGTTTTCCTGACTCAAAAATTTAAATAATTCATTAAATCAGGTTAAAATTTGTCAAGTATTGTTAGGAGAAGAGCGGAGATATATTTTTCATGAGATAATTTAGACTGCTATTGTCATGACAAAATTAAAAATAGTATTGTACTGTAATGTCCTTCATTTTTTTACTTCTGAAAAATTCATCAGCCTGGAGAAATTTCCCGCAGACCGGCAACAAATTTCTGCGGACTGGTACCGGTCCTTGGACCACGGGTGGGGAAAAATGATCGACATAGCCCATACACTACTTTCAAATTACTGTGTGTTCATTCTGTGACATGTTCGGTTCCTTCCACCATTTTTACGTGGGGAACCTTGGAAAAAGGGTTCATTTTGGTTTAAAATTGAGATTCACTTCAACTTCCGACGTCCAAAGATTACGAAAGAATACTCTGTTCAGTCTTTTCAACTCTCTTAAATGAGTGTCCGGAAATGGCTGTCCAATTCAGATGTGGTGCGGCTAAGGGCCACATTTAAGAGATGCAGAGTCCTTTTTGGCCACACTTGACAATAATTCGAACACTCCTGCAACACAGGCTTCGAAAAAATAAAAAATTCCATAAAATATGAAAATTTGTGTTGAAGAGAGGAACTGGACAAAGGATTAGCTTGTCACCAATAATGCTGCTTTAAGTACCAGCACGCAACCTTTCCTTTATGAGTAAGATGACACACACCCTAGTTTACACTCATGGATGTTCATGAAATCTTATCCCTCAGACACATGAGTACGACGCGCCGCCATTTTTGTTGACCTACGAAGTACGGTGATATTTCCGGAATTAGAAAAAACCGGATTGACATTTGAACATTAATTCAGCCTGAATTCAATTATTTTTCAATTACGATTCAGCATTTTGAAAATTCCTGAAAAATTCCCAATTATATTTGTGTGACGCGCACGAAAACTCCAAATATTCTTTTATGGTTTTGCTGCCTATATGACACTCACCGCTCTTTTCTCCTCTGAATTTCAATTTAAAAAGGTGTGTGCGGTACTAATAAAGTAAAAACGGTTGATTTTGAAGATTCTTATGAAGAGCAGAAAGGCCGTTGCATTTTTATTTTGTCAATCTGTTCTTATCTTTATTGAGTTTCTCATCATCCTCACGTGGACTGATTTCAATCCTTTTGCCATTCAATCATCCTCTGTTAATTTACTTGTTGAAAATCCCAGGAATTCATCGTCATTTATTCATAGGATTGTGGGAAATTTCTCAATGGCACACTTTTTTGAAAAGCTGCAGATTTTCCTTTTTTAAATTAAAAAATTAACTTCGTTATATTTATTGAATCAAAAACTTAACCTTTCAGAATTGTTGCCGGGTACGTGGAGCAACAAATTCTAAAATGTGCTGCTCATCTACCATGATATTTAAGAAATCCATCATTGATATCCATTGTGCATAGTGGCTGTTGCCACCTTGATAATTGTAAAGCGAATACTTCAGGATGGATGAAAAATTTATGTGGACTGGATCTGCCCGTGGGCCATATGATGGGCAGCGCTGGTCGAAACAATAATTCTGAATTTTCATCTAAAGAAAAAATACAGAAAAGGGATCCGGGAAAAATAACTTTTTCCAGACAGTTTTTATTGCATTGAATTATTAATGTATCTCAAGATGCGGGTTTTCGTCCCTTCCTTTCCCAGTACTGTATATGATGCTTTCCAAATTAAAGAATAGAAACAAAATGTGTCGTTGCCCGAATTACAGCCAGGATTTTCCCTGATTTTGTTTTTTGCTCCTGCCAGTATTCCTTTACCTTTTCTCGGTGAACATTCCAGACCCTTGTGTCCACAAGGAGTAGATGAAATTAATTCGCGTTTATGAGTTTAGTACAGCTAGTGAGTCTCAGCTGTCTCTCTGAAAATGATACGTGCGTCGATGGAATTATCTCTTCCGAGTTTTTTGCAACTTAACTGGTACTGTATTTTCTAACGTTTATCCGCAAGAGGATCCTCTGGCTTTACTAGCTCAAGATAATACTGACAGCCGAATGAATATTCTTTTCCTGTGATTCTTTACTACGTCCAAATGTTCTTTTCAAACCACCTACTTTCGCCTTCGAACAACTTTCGGCAGTTCTAATTTGGCCACTGCAACCTTCTGCGACTGCCCTTAAACACAATGTCTGTGTTGAGCCAGCGACATGTTGGTTGCTCAAATGGCTCTCGGCTTACCGAAGAGGTGCTTCGAACGAAAAAAGTGTGAGTTCATATGCTGTAGAACTACATTTGAAGGGAGGCACAAACACGGCGAGATCGTTTCGCACAACATCCATTATTGCTGACTTTCTTTTTCCGAGTTTCCCTCCAAAAATATGCTTGAAAAATGTACGCAGTTTTTCTCGCAGTGGGAGCAATTTTGAGGAATATGCACACCTGAAGAACACCAAAAAGAGCAAACCGTTTGCTTCGGGCTTCGTTTGTTGGTGTCGCCAAGAATACAAGCATAAGGTTCCCACCAGCTTGGCCCCCGGCAGCATGAACGTCGACAGCAGTTTTGACTACTTGCTCAACACGAACCTGCTCGACTCCAATGACAACAAGGCTGACAGGTTTGTAAGAGTGACTTGATTGCACTGAAAGCATGCAGTATAGTCCAAGTGGTTGGAACTCATTACAGGCAGTGGTAATGTACATGCTGGACACCTTTACAGGTGGTAGGCCTCTAAATACAGGATATGATACAGGAGGTACCTTGCAATTCAATCTCCTGCAATTCATCTGTCCCAAAATTTGACATGATTCAGCCACTCTTCCAGTGTTTTTGTGCTGTTCTTCCTTAATATTACATGGTGCTTTGCAATTCAATCATTTTTCAATTTGACCCTAGTCCAGCAAAAAATCAGCGTTGAACTGTGGGGAAAAAACTGCATAATTAATGTGTAATACAGATGGTGCACTCTCCACAACGAAATTCAAGGGACCAGAAGAAAGTTTGTTCTAGAGAACACACAACATGGGGAGATAACCCTAACAAAAAATGTGTCATACAGAGAAGATCACAGTAGGAAGAGTCCACCTGTATTTCTTGGGATTTCCTGTTGTACACATTTTCTTCAGAACATGTCAGAAAAGTAGGGTGTCCATGGTACTTGGGTGTTAGCCATCTAAGTAAAAGAGGATACAGGGTTTAAATCAATGAACATGTGTCATACAGAATTCATTGCGGTCAGAAAGAAAGGGGGAAAGAACTCTTACTTTAAAAGCAAACCCTCTGTCAAAGAGCAATAATCATCCAAAAATCTTCATTCAGTAAGGACAATTCCGATTTTTGACCAGAATAAACTGGGATGCATGGCTTAATCAAGCAGGGCAGGAATTGGAAAATTTTACGCAAATAAATGTGTATGTATGCCTCACTTGAGGGCGTGAATATGGTATAAAATGTTCAAGAGAAACATGCTACCCACGTAGAAAATAACTTGAGCGCTTCCCAGCAAATAATTTTGCCATTGCAACCTGCGTTGCAGCTCCATTGGCAAGCCGTTTTGACCCAAACGTTGGGCTAACGGCTGTTTGGTCACTGTCAAATGGCTGGGGGAGCAGTCGTTCCCTGGGTCGTTCTCAAATGCAGCCAGCATGCATTGCCAACGACCCCTGTTTCCCAGCATGCATGCAACCACCCACCACCCGCCCTTTTAATTACTGTTGTACAATCCATTCAGAAACCCATTGCACACCCATTCTGAAAA
>CAJPEX010000127.1:49534-148218 GCA_905338405.1 Notodromas monacha | reverse complement strand
GTATAATCTAATGAATAAGCAAGAAAGGCCTTGTTTTAAGGAACATTTGCTTTTTTTGAACTCCCTTCTATCTTAATTAGGGAATTTCTTACAGATTTTCAAAGTTTGAAGATCATTTTAGATTTTGCTAAATCTTTTTAGCAAAATTTACAGTTGTGCTCAACAATGAATCAGCAATGTTCAAGTGAACATTGCAGGTACATTGTCTCAACTAAGACTTGAATTTCAAGGACATTTCAGTTTAAATTGGCAAAATTGATATTGTCTCCAATTATATTTTAATGTTTATATATGTGTACATTGCTAATGCATTGGTACTGTGTTTTTCAATGATGCTCTGAATGGGGGTGCATTTTATTGCCAACAAAACGTTGGGAGTACCATTCCAAAATGCACCAGCCCTGTGTTCTGGAATGGTGCTCTCAACAAGGGGAGCATTTTTATTGCTCAGGAAACATTGGGAGTACCGTTCAAAAATGATTCTCAGCATGGCTTCTTCTCCAGCCATGTTCTGAATGGACTGCCAACGAGTCTTGGAATTCTTCCCTGAGAATGCCACAGCAGGTTGTTGGGCTCTGCTCCCAACCATTCTGAAAATGGGTTCCAGAACCCGTTGGCAGTCCATTTCCTTAACGGTTCACAGCCCAACGCCCCCATTATTTGCTGGGTTATTGTGAATTGCAGTCAAACATATTAATGACAGTATTTAGGGGTTTAGGCCAAGGAAATCAAAGAGCATTAAAATTGTGTATACTTTAAAAGATTTGCTCATTTTCTAGGAATAATTTCAATATCCTGCTGACTCATTCAACCAGCAGTTCTTGGACCAAAATATCATAAATTGAAGCTCCCCAATACAGCATTTTTCAGAAAAACCCAAGTTTTCCCTATTTATACTGCAGATAATTTTTGAATGTCTCTCAAAGTCCTAATTGTAGACTTTAATTGTGGTATTTGCTGCACTATTTCCCTAAAAAACTTGGTTTGAAAACTGGATTAGCAGTCATTTTCTGGAATGCATCACGTATTGGTCTAATTTGACAGCAGAAGGACGTCAGACACAACATTTTCACACAATATTGCGGTCAGTGATGCACAATGGTTCCTTGAGCAAAAAAGAACCCCTTCCCCAGGATGATATTTGTTCCGCACAATTCCTATTTTGAATATGATTTCCCTTGAATTATGATGAATATATTTAGCCCATTCCTAGCACTAAAAAATAATGACCTTGAAGTAATTTTGACAATTTTACTTCCATTTGTCCTGGGTTTTTTCTATTTTGTTGGATTTTAAACGCAAACGGCTCTTTCCGCTCTCGATTTTGCCTGAAATAATGTTTTTTCTTAATTTGAACGCATATATTTATTTGTAATATTTGTTCAGAAACTTTCTGGTGAAAACATTCTATTTTGGAATTTTTATGGCAGGGACTCACTGTATTTTAGAGCCCTTAATCACTCACATAAATTTGAGTGAGTCTTGTTTTCCCATAGGAAGAAATATTCTTAAAATTCCCTGAAAAAAATTGTTTGCCACTTGAAATAGTTGATACATTTTCAACTCAATAAGAACATTGGAGCATTGAATAGTAAATCCATTTATGCTGGAGGTAATTTTTTTAAAATAGCAGAGTGGATGGTAAATTGGTGAGAGAAATTTTCTTGCATCAATTTTAGGGTTGGAAATATCTTTTCCTTGCAATTTGGCCTGAAATGTCTTTGCAATTTTATCACAAAGTGCCCTATGTTGAATCAGTGTCCTCATGTTAGGCCTTTTTTATATGTCAAATTGTCTGCAGGACAAGGTGTCCGCATGTGGGGGTCTCACTGTACATAGTTATTAAATATTTTGGAGGACTTCTTTAAAACAATTCTATTCAAAGCAATTGAAAATATTCTCATTGAAGAATCCTGATGAAATGTATTCAGAGAACCCCTCATGTCTTTGCCCATTTAGTTACATGGACGAAGAAGGACGGAGTGTCCGCAAGGCGAAGCGCATGCAGCGGGGCACCAAGACGGGCTCTGACGGCCAGACCGAGGACTGTTGGAAATCGTGGGTCGTGAAGGAGACACGAGACCCTCTGGACGGGGGTCTCCTGCTGTCCAACAAGCAGCGCGAGACCCGCATGAGCCCCGACCTCGTGCACCACGTGCTCCACAACGTGGCCAAGTCGGTGGTGGAAGAAGGCCCCCACCGCGTCACCACTGTCACCATCCTCGTGGTGCACCGCGTGGAGCCGGGCTCATTCGGCGAGCACATTAATAACCGCTCTTCACTGCAGCCCTCCACAACTGCGGGTCTCTGCGAAGGCGACAAGAGTCTCAAGGACTTGCGAAACCTTCTTGACGCCATGGACTCGGAAGACGAAGTGATGGAAGACGACGACGACGATGATGAACGAGACCAGATTCTCGCAGAAATTCCGCACGGACCACCATCAGCACTTGTTGCGGCTGACGTAAAACCGAGGGCGGGGATATTGGTCAACGGTGGGCGGGACTCTGGCGGAATGGCGTTTGCTGAAGAAACTAAAAGCAGCAGCAGCAAGTCTTCCCCGAAGTGCATACAAGAGGTTTCGTGTGTGCCACCAGCATCAACTCAACGCCAAAGGAAGTCGAGCAAGGGGCAAACGAGAATTACCATAAATGTGGAGTGCTGCCCACCGGACAGATCCACGTCTGGCGCGAGTAGCACGCGGTCGCGGTCTCGCAAACTGGATCGAACCACCAGTCAGAAAATGTTATCCGAAACCCGGGCTATTTCTGGAGACGAGGAACAGGCAAGTTTTATATTCTGGATCGATCCGATTGCGGTAAAAATAGTTGAAATAAGTTCCATGCACACTGATCAGCAGAATCTGAGCACGAAAGCAATGTCAAACCATAATTTAAGGACATAATTGCCCTGGTAAATTGTGTGGCACTCAAGTGAGAGTGGCACTAAACTGAGATTATTCTATTAGAGGATGGATCGGACTATAGGCAGATAAGCCTGTTTGCGTAATTGTTGCAAGTGCGTCAGATTTATATGAAAGCTACAATAATTTGTAGCTCAAAATTTACTATCTTTATTTTTTATACTGATAAATTCTAGTGAATCTTCGAGTCAAACTTCAAGGAACCATCAAAACAATTTTGAGTTGGAGAGTTCTCAAGTTAGGGAAAAAAGCTTTTTTGTTGGGGAGAGAAAGGAGAATTGCAGGACATTGTGAACAGGGATAATCTGGGCCTTAAAGTGCTTCTTAAATGAGCTGACAGGCTGTTGAACCTGAAGGCAAGGGCGCATTTGTCTTTCACTTCCTTTCACAAAACATCAAGTTGCATTTTCATTGCTTGTCTCCTTCCTTGGTCAAAACCATAGCCTAAAGGCCTCAAGAAAATTCAAGTTTTGGAGGTTTGACGGGGATATCCTTGAGTTGAGGCAGGCAGTGCATTGATTCTATGGGACTTGAAAAAGTTGAAATATGGAGGGACAGTAATTCACTTGAAAAGGTTCCAAATTTTGCGGTTCAAGTGTATTTACTGAGACAGAATAAGCTGGGTTTTCATGCACACTGTGTCTAGCAATGGAGCACAACAGATCTGCTTCTCAGAAGTTTGTATTTATTTTACATCAGATGTCGTCAAGCAGGAATCACCAATGTCTCCAGGAAAGATCCTTCCTTACTGTTATAAGTTTTCAATAAAGAAAGGTTTCATGCAATAAAAACATATTTTTAACCATTGGAATTCTGAAATATGATGTGCAAAGTGATCCTTTCATTCAATGAAGACAGTTTGAGGTTTAGGATATAAAGATTATTTAAAAACCTTTGTCAGAGAGGCTATTCCAAATATGGAGATGCTCTTGATTGTGAATGACATCCAAATAATGCCACTCAATGACAGGTAAATTCAGAAATATAGTTTTCAAAATTATCCTGATCATGGCTTGCTTCTCAGTCTCTTATCTCCAGGAAAAAGACCGAAATTTTTCTTGATTTTTGACCATTTTTCATACAAAACAAGGGACAGTGCTTTGGCACTAAATTTGGGATTCCCTAAGGAACACTATTGAAGCATATATGTTCCATGAAAATTGGTGGCAAAACGCAAGGATGGCCATAGATTAAGGGTTGACTGCACTGTAAAAGCATCTTTAACCTCGTACATTGTAATGAGGTAAAAAATACATTCTTAGTGGGCTTCGGATTTTAATTCTCAATTTATGCATTGATGTTTACAGTAACATAAATGTGATTTATGGTATCACCTTTATGAAACGTGATTTATTCATAATCACATGATGAAATTTGATTACATTTCTTTCAATAGTGCATGCAGTGGGCTGCGATTCATTCGAGGTTCGTACCTGCACTGCTGTGCTTCTGCATTAATATGAACCCACCGCACATTCATACACACGTTTGGGCATCAGTAACCTGAAACTCAACTTTGTTGTCTGGAATATCAGTTATGTGGTTAATATGTATGTACACATTAAATGCTTCAAGAAGAGGTGCCTCAGCTTTCACAAATAACCCAGCAACATTTACGACACCTCTAGCTTGAGGAAGTTGAAGAACACTGAAGAAAACGCTGAATTTTGTCGAATTCTTCCGGCATCCAGGGTCAAATAATTACATGATTATTAATCGGCAGGAGCGATATAATCATCTAGATTTGCAAATGCCCCACGACCTGAAAAGCCGTGTGTACTTCTCTAACATTTAAACGTTCTAGATTCTAACTTTCTCCCGATTTTTCTCACAGGGGATCTTCAGAGGATTAAATAAATGTTCGGAGGGACAAAATTATTGGGACAGAAAAAATTGTTTTCACGCGAAGAACACAAATGAAGTACAAGACTGCTTTGAAATTGTAGGTGCCTGGGGATTAGTGGGACTAAAGCATTTTGTCACAGAAGGACAATCCCACTTTTTTACTAGGTTACAGTGCAACCCCAATAGACCGCCCCCCGTTAGACTGCCACCCTCACTTCCCGCCAAGTTTTTCTATCAAACAAAATGTCCCAATCTTGAAAGGATGGGACACCCCCGATAAACCGCCAACTGCCATCCGCCAAAATAATTCCCCCACCAAATCTGCTCCCAACATGTATTTTTCCCCCTTTAAACCGCCAACTGTTTTCCTAGCTGTCCATCAGCCAGGTTTTTGTCTTTTTGAAACCTGGTTTTCTGGTTCCCTCTCATGAAGGTCATCATCTTCTGATGCATGGCCTTCTTTTTCTTTTAAATAAAAAGACAAAATAATTTATGCTTATAAATACACATGAACTCATTTCCTCTCATGAAGGTTATCATTTTCTGATGCATAGCCTATTTCCTTATTTTTTTTCATAACTAGCCAAAATATTCATCCACAGATACAGCATGACACCCTTCACAGTTTCATGTCAATAAAACCCTTGAATATTGTTGTCAACAATCTTCAGCAACTGTTTTGTCTCAACAACCAAGGAAACAGAAGGTTGGACTTTTTTCAAAAATGCAAACAAAAAAAGCAGTTACCAGTCAACTGAGTTTGATCTTGGGAAGTGGAAGTGCTGAAGTGTGTGAAATGGCAGGAACAAATAAGGCTATAATCCCTGAAAATTTCAAATGGAATCCTTTAAAACTTGAATAAAGTAGTTTTCTCCACTTATATGTGCTGCTTCTATTTTCCATGTGTCACCCTTTTTTCAACCTGCCCCCATTAAAAAGAAAGGATTTTTTGCTTCCCCCGTTAAACCGCCAACCTCTTTAAACCGCCAAAATTTGGTGGCACAAACGTTGGCGGTTTAACGAGGTTTGACTGTACTTAAGTTTTGAATTGCCAGTTGAAATAAAAGTTGGCTGTTCTCCTAATTACACTTCAGTTAAATTTTCACCGGCCGAAATAAATTATATTATTTTTCACTCTGAGAAAACTTTATTCATGCCCACTTTATTCAATAATTCTGCTACCTTAAATTTCTTCTACATACCATATATTCTTCAACACAAACTTTTTGTTTCCAAAAATTGTATGAAACATTGCAGGTCTGCAGAACATTTTTGGAAATTTCAATGTCCTCAAAAATGTTTACGGAAATTTGCTGGATCTGCCCAAATAATCGGGGAACACTGGGCTAGGTTATTATTACAGTTAAACCTTGATAAGTCAAACCTCCCAAATCCGAAGATTTTTCAAGTAGTGGTCTGAATTCCTTTAGGAACAATGGATTGAAACCCTATTAAACACGAAGGCTTTGCATCTTCAACCTCTTCAACTAGCATGCTTTCCCATCAAAGGGTTCTATTTAAAATTTTCAGGAGTCCTTAAGATTTCTGTACTATTTTCTTGACACAGGAAAGAAAAAAGCAATAAGTGATTAACGACGCATTTTGAAATGTAGTAGAAAACTTGGGCAAATGAACCCCTGCCTCAAATTTCATCATCCTGTCAATTCAAGGCTCAGAATATCACCATTAACAATTTCTAGCAATTCTTCTGTATTTCCCACAACAAAAATGCTTGTTTCTCCAACTCAAAGCCTCCCAAAGTTAAATTGTTTGCTGGTCCCTTGAAATTCAACTAATGGAGGTTTCACTATACTGTGTTAGTAACACTAGAAAATCACGGAGGTGATAACTTTTGATGCAGTTGGAATAGAAATTGAGGATAGACTGAATGGTCAGTAATTACAGTGAATCCTTCAAATTAGTGTACACGAGTGGGTTCATTTCCCTTCCCGCAGTGGAAATCGAGATTCTTGAATTACGTGTACTTCAAGGTTGAAGCAGTTCGGCGTTCCACCATCCTAGTCCTGTTGATAGTCCGTTTTTCCGGACAGTTTCTTTCTCACTGGAACATCGCACGTCACCTTCGCATCACTTCGCGCGCCGGCTTCCACAAAAAAAAAGAGAAAACTACTTCTTTCTCCCCTTAAATTAACCGTATTATTTTGCTTAGTTTGGCGAAGAATGTCCTCCAGACGAGTTCGACGAGATGCTCGACAAAATACCGTCCCCGGTTGTGGACGACGACGACATCTTAACGCTGAAACGCAAGAAGCTCAATGAGGAGTTGCGGCAGAAGTGGACCAACACAGTGACCAAGATCTCGCTGGGGGAACTCTTCCTCTCGATGCCTCGGACGACGAAAACCTCACTCAACGCCGCCCACTCGGAGCTGGCTCAGGCCAAAGTGGCGGCCATGGCCCTCCGCTTCAACTACGGCGTCCAGGAAGCTGAGCAAGGCGAATGTCCACCGTGGTGCTCGCGAAGACGGAATTGAATCCTAGTTCTTTGTTTTTCGTTCTCCCGTTTGTTGGTAGCTTCGCAATGAGTTTTCACTCTCGGGTGCAGCAAGGAAGACGTGGTTCTCGGGCGGAGGAAAACTGAACTGCGATTCCCCGCACACCATTGCCAATATGAAGCTCTTTAGCCCGCGAAGCTTCTGTCGTGCGCCGATCGAATCTTTCTTTTCTCACACGTCACCGACGATATTTCACTAATGCAATACACGCTTTTATCACAGTCAGCATTTTTGATTTGGTGTGGTACTCACAAGGTCAGCATCATACGCACAATTTCTATATAACGGCACTGACCCGGGACTACGTTCTCGAAAAGCTCGCTTTCACGAGTCATTTGAAGTGTCTCAAAAACTTCGTCATTGAACACCCCTGTCTCGAGTAAAGCGCGAATTTGTCTGAAATGATTTTTAATCCACCTGAGGCAAAATTAGCATTCGACGAAAATATATTACTTTCTATCTGATTCCAAGAATTAATGAGCAAAATATTCCTAAAATATAAAACAGATTGCTACGCTCGTTCCCAGCCTAAGCTATGAAACTTCACATAAGAAATCTACGAAGGAGGCTTCAACACTGGTTCAACAACTGTTGCGATTTGGTTTAGAAAAGAATGTCAATATATACAACGAATATACCAGTACATGAAACATGAATCGCAGTTACAAAGAGAAAATTCACACACGGTCAGTTTTCATGGCCCACGTTATGGTTAGCGTTTCTTAACCTCAACTGAATTCGTGCAGAAACGAGATGTAACGTATGAGTGAATGGTCAATAAAATACTTCGTTGGTAAGCTCATATCCTGAACTAGGGGTCTACATAATTGAGTCAAATGGATATTGAGTACGTTTCCATAAATATTCGCCTCAATTAGGTGTGTGTCGAGAGTCCTGGATGTAGCATAATTGTTGAGAATGGGCTAAATATTTCAGAACGTGAGTTCCTAAATAATTATATTACTGTATATGTTTCCATTCTACTTCAAAACCATCAGTGCGCTCAAACGAAACCAATGACAATTGGATTGAAATATAATCAGCAGTCAGTGAACGCGCTTCAAAATGTAACATTTATCCATTGCAATAGCCCTCGGAACGTTTTCATATTCCACATTTCATTCAAGCCTTTACAGAAAAGTACGCCTCAAGTATTCACCGTAATTGTAATCGAAGAAGAGACGTCATGCTTTATTCTTCCCACTCCCGATCTTCTCGTTAAATTGGATTCTCTTGTCTGTGATCTGCATGTTTGTTCCAAAGCGACTCTAAACTTATTGAAAGGTTCAACGCCTCTTCCAATCAAGGCGAGTCTCGAAATTGCCTTGATCTTCCACTTTGAACATAAAAACCACCCCCTCCATCAGCCACAGTCTCAAATATTCTGGTGAATTTAAACCAGTTTTGTTGTCGATAACACCGACATCTCTTCTGATCGCGACTAACGTTGATTTTCAACTACCTCACCATGTCCCTTTTCGAAGCAACGGAACACTCCCCTGAAAAAGAAATCAGGCATTAACACGCGCTAAACGGCCAATGACCAAACTCACGGCATCGCAGATGTTTCTTCTTTCTTTCTCACGCGATTTTATTGAAAATAATATTTGGCACAACCAGGTACATATCCCAAAGAGAAACTTTCGGCGATCCGACGGCTGCGGAGTTATTTTATGAAACGCATTCATCCGCTCTCTTATAAAAACACCGAGTAAAAATGAAGATGCAACAAAACGCTAGCAAACCTAAGAACAGCGCTGTAATCGTTAGCAACGGGCATCCAAACGGGTATACAGTATTCCTTGAATGATAAAAAGCAGCACGTGTACACGGCGAAGGTGAAACGAACGAAAAAACGAACGGGAGACCAGAAAACGACAATACGACTCGTACCCTCCGGCTGGCGCATGATGCCGAAGAATCGAATGAATGAATGAATGAAATTCTCCGTCACATCCCGACAAATTGCTAAAAATCGCTGGTGAATGGCTGCTACTCGTTCGTAAATGAACAACGAACAGCGAGCGAATACAAAGTTACGATGCTTCACGGCGCACGGTCGCTGGACCGCTACAAAAGTACGAAATTTCATGCCCCGAAATGTTGAATCATCATTCGCTCCGCCGTCGGGTAAAAGGATCTTTTTGGAATTATATACCTGGACGGCCACGAAACCAAATTGCCAAATGCTTTCCTCACATGAGCTCATCTCGGCCCTGACATCGATTCCTACACCCGAGAGTCCCGATCGACGCCTCGTTGTCTACTACGTGATCCGTCTCCTGGCACTGACAGTGAGTCTAGGGAGGGAAAAATACTCGAGTGGACTCTGCGAAAATAACCCGCGCCTCGGCAGCCGATTGCGAAGGCTCGACCGCGTCTACGCACCTCGACTGGGAACCCTAGCCTTCCTTCGGAAAACAACAATTACCTCCATTCAACTCCCACTCTCGCCCTATCGGAGCCCTGAGCACGGAAAGAAAATGTCTACAAAACGGCGAACTGGTTACGATTCCAAGGGCTCGGAAGAACCTGCGGCGACGGGGGCCTAAGACACATTTTGTTCTATCATCAGCCTAGAAGGAGAAACGCTTCACTTCGTTCATCGCGACGAAAAACATTAACATAAAATGCAGAACAACAACGTAACACATGCTCTCAAGGAGGAACTCACTTCGCACCCAAACGTACAACTGGAACAAACAAAGAGACCTGGAAGAGGTTGCTGCTGCTGGCCTGTCAAGTGTATTCTCGCGGCTACCCGGGCGGGGTACAACCGAAAACAAGAAGACGCCAGCATCGCGTTCTTCCGGAGAAGAAGAAAATCCACATCCTCACGCCGCGGCGCCCTGCGGCTGAAAGAAAGGGGGCCGCCGAGCTACGAAGCAGCACACGGATGCACGCTACCGAACAGGGCTACACTCTGTCCTGGAACATGTATAGATTGTTTGTGGCAGCGACGGCGATTATGTTCTCCGACGGGTGCCAGGCTGTGTGCAGGATTTTCTTGGCATAATCCAGGGAGTCTACGCTGATCTCCTCCTTCTTCCTCCGGGCTCCCGAGGATACCTTTTCAAACGAAGCAAACATCCAAAATTTAACTTCGCAATCCAACTTGACCAAAAAAATAAGAGAAAAAGGTGGGTCACCTTTTTGGGCTTTAAAAGAGTTTTTGGCTTCGCAATCTCCTTGCACGCCTCAAACGTTAATTCACGCTTCGTTTGGCGGTCAAACATTCTGCAAACACGAAAAAAAAGTCACATTTGACGGCGGATCGGATACATGGAAGTTACAACATATACACGTCAACAAAGTCAGCCCCGTTATCATCACAGTAACCGATTAGCAGTTACCCAGACAAGCGTACTATAGCCGTTTACACAATGCACGCCTTGCTATTTTTCATGGCATCGTGAAGACACCTATTTTTCAAAAGTCATCATCGTACGAGTGCAGCTCACGGTTTCTCGCTAACCGTCAGGAGTTCTTCCGACGAAGTATGTCAATGTTAGCCTTCATATCAGTGAATTGATCAGTCGTTGAATCATTCCAAATACAAGAAATTTCACGGGGAACGGGGGATTTTAACGCCATAAAAAAAGTTTTCGTCCATCGATTCGCGTTTGTTTTATCGATTCTGCGCAATTTATTTGTAAATAGGGTTCAGTTCTCGGGGCAACTCCTTTTGCGAGGCTCAATAGAATACATAACATATCGGTCGGCTGTCCCGATGAAAATGACGAAGAGGTTACGAATGTGAGTCTAAAATACGATGAGATTCCATTTCGCAACGGATTTCTGTAGGTGAACGTCGATGTCAGGCGTACCTGAAAAAATTATTGTACGAGCCAGTCATGATTCCTGCGTCATTTCCACTCCAACAGCACTCGAACTTGTCGAAGATACAATCATTTTCGTACAAGGAACACAATTTTGACCGCAAATGCTCGTGAACCTGCGAAACAAATACACACAATATTAAATTTTCCGCATACACTATTCTAAAATCGGCGTGTGCACCAAAATGCACCATTCGATTATCAAGACAAAGGATAATACAGTACCAGAAAAGGTGAAAAAAGCGACCTCATTTTTAGCGGTTTACATCTCGACTTGAAATTATCCACCAGGCATCGAATAATGTACATCTACTATTGACCGCAGAGTTAATACTGTATACGCAACCACCATACTTTTTACCAGAAAAGTATTTAATTTTTTCAGTCTCCACGGTTGCATAAATTGGAAGAAACAAGTATTCGGCAAACAAATCGCAACTCACGTCGTAGGTTTCAATTGGACGATTCTCCATATTGAGGTCCCACACCTTGATACGCAAGTAGTCTCTGGACATCATGTATCGACCAGAATTCGAAAATTTGACGTCGTTGATGCTGGAGATTATCTCGGAGAAGAAACTCCGACTCGACGGATCTTCTGGCTCCTCAAAAACTGTGAAAAAATATTGTGCGATTTTAATGCTATCCTTCGAATGAAAAAAAAAAAAAAAAAAACGCAACGAGTAAAACACTTACGCTTCGCATGCCTGTAACAAAAAAAAAAAAAAAAAAAAAAAAAAAACGCAACGAGTAAAACACTTACGCTTCGAATGCCTGTCACAAAGTGCTGCCTCACGCATATCACAGAGACGAATTGATCCCTTACTCGAGCTGTAAACGAACAAGTTGCATTCTTGCGGATGGAATTCTGCGGCAGTGATCACCTCGGTGAGTTCCTCCATGTTCGTCGGCTTGAAAATGAAAAGATCGTCAAATTCCACCCGAAGGAATAAAGAACAGCCCCTCTAATACCTTGATGTCGACTATGTTGAACGACTGATCATTGACCTCCAAGTGCCACAGATTGATTCGCAGGTCATCCGCCGACAAATACGTCTCTTGATCAGAGTTGACGGAAATAGAATTGATGTGGTAAGTGTGCGCATTGGCAAATATTCGTCTCGGACTCGCCTCGACCCACAGTTCCATTGGCTTGAAGACGGGTACCTAGCAAAATATCAGGTTTAAATCCTGGATCATAATGAACAAGTGGAAAAGTGGTCGAATAAGGCGTCTTCAAATTTCTGTACGATGGCTATACTGTAACGTCATTTTAAAATTTTCGCATACCTTACCACAGAAACGCTTGGCAACGCTAAGGTAACAACGCATCGTTACCACAGGCAAATCACGTTCCCCGTGAACGTGAACCTTCTGACGAATTGTCCGACAATTCCCGAATACTGATCTAAAATTCAATTGATGAAGCTTAACATGAAAATACTGCACAGTACATTAATTTCTCAAAACTTGAGACGTAAGTGAGCTTATCTTCAGCAACGAATCAGCTGTTTAGGATTTCAAACCAATGCATACACGTGAGCTTTCAATAAAATTACATCGGCGTTGAACAGAACTCTCACGACGATCAGGGGGAAGAAAAAGATTGACCTCAAAAGCATTACTGTGCTAAGATTCACGCTATGGCGTCGGCATCCGACTTTAATCGATTACCTCCATCAGCTTTACTCTTCTGATAAATTCCTGGATGATTGTCAGTCGGAGTCAATTCTATGGCGCGTTTTCTTTCTTTGCATTTCCCAAATTTTGACCGCGGGCAACAACTTTTCGAAATTATAGTTTCGAGCAAGAAATTATTGTACTTCGAGCGACAAAAAAGGGCCAGAGGATGGCTTCCAGTACCTGCATTCCACTACTGTATTTCTACAAGGAACCGAAGCCAAACGATTTACATTACTAACTACGATACGCATGAAGTTCCTAAATTATCTTATATTGTACGTAGATGTTCCGTCGTCCTACTTTTTTGGAGCGGATACTGGAATATTGGTCGAATTTTTGTAACTCTCACGCGAAGTGTCCGTCGGCTTAATTAATTTACATTCAAGTGTCACTTTTGTTTGATTTACGTGGTTCAACGGAGTTGAGAAAAAAATCATCATCCCCTACAAAGGGGGAAAAAGCCATCAGCCCCGTCCTTCGTCCAGCATTCTCTCCAAATCAGCAACAGAAATGTGGTGACAAAAACTCAAGCAGAGATGCACCCGATTCGACGCACACGTAGCCAGGCATACCTTGATCGAGCTGTGGTCCAAATGCACGGAACTGGCATCCTTGCGCTGCCCGGCTTCATCGGTAACATTGAAACCCTCCGGTCTCTTGTCCCTCTCGGAAACCTTCCACAATTTGATTGTTTTGTCTGCACGCAAAACCCCAAGCCCACGATACAGATGGCATCACATACCGAACCCCCCTCAAGAATGGGAAACCCCGCCTCACCATTCGTCGACAGCAGGAAGTGCGACGGGTTTTTCCGCCGCAGCCAACGGATTTTATTTATCTTCTCCTCGATCTCCAAGCTCTTCAAATAGTCGAACTCGGGCTCGTGACTTTGGAAAGTACTGTACAGATTGTACTCATTCTTGCGCAGCGACGCACTTTTCCCCTGTTCATGCAGTTAAGAATCATGGAATGCCTCTCAAATTCAAACGAGAAGTGATCAACTCACCCCGAGTTCACGTTGAAAGATAACAACACGTCCGCCTTTGTCGCCAGTCGCTAGGAGATCGCCGTCGTGATTGAATTCCACACATGATATAATATCAGCTGGAGATAATAAAAAATCATTTCATTGTCAGTAAGAGCATATTTAAGCGACAATACTCGACGCAATCACGAGTCTTCCTGGGTGCTTCCGGAAACATTTAATTGGAGGACACAGGACACGAAGAACTCAGAACAAACCATGAAGTTAAGCAATATCTGATACATATCTCAATTTAAATTGGATTCAGTGATCACATAATAATTCAATTCATATTCTATTTCCGACCGCATTAGTATAGGCTGTTCAATAAAGATTTAGGAAGTTGTTTGATCAGATGCACGGTAATGGTGACTACACCAAATACTTGACATAAGAAGCTCACAATTTTTTTCCCAACTAGCGGGTGAAATTCCGCTTACCAATTATGAATTTGGCTTCAGAATCGTTTGAAGCCGAAAAAAGGGTAAAATGGGATGGTTAGAATACTATTGCGTGCCTGTTTGATGCAGAAATAATGCGCATAACCTATTTAGATTAAGTATCTCTAAATACAACTGACCTTCGGTTATTTCTTCGTCCAATGTACCTTTCACTTGCGAAAAGGCCCATTGCGTTTCTCCATTTCCTTGAGGAAGGAAGGAAGAAGGAATAAAATCACTTTAGTAAGGTTCTCTATCAGAAGCAGCCGACTCGAATCCATACGAAAACATGTGGAGTCGCCGATGATAGACCATCATCCGCATTTTACCTTCCTCGTAGAAAAGCCCCAATGAGAAGCAGCCCACGGGCATCGTACTCCACAGACCCGCATATCACTTTAGCCCAAACGACATCAACAGTGGGTCACGCGACCAACGCATGATGTGCTGCGACACCTCTCCCGAGACACGAACCGGATCGCAGCGGAGGTTACGCGGGGTTCTCCTCTAGCAACCACGACTTCACCGGCATCAACACTAACCAGACGCAAGTAACTTACGGTGCCAACAGGCATTCTGGCCAAACACGGAGACTGAGCATGTAATATGTTGATTCAATGCGCGATCAAGGATCATTCACGCTCCTGGGACGCCTTAGAAAACTTCAACGATCTGCCACACCTATTTTGTTGAACCCACTTCAGAAGAT
Source organism: Notodromas monacha (assembly GCA_905338405.1). Classification (NCBI taxonomy): domain Eukaryota; kingdom Metazoa; phylum Arthropoda; class Ostracoda; order Podocopida; family Cyprididae; genus Notodromas; species Notodromas monacha. Next base: position 133,240 of record CAJPEX010000127.1, on the reverse strand, counting down.
GAGCCGCATCGAATGACGGAACAAAGTTTACAATTTCTGAACCCACTGTCTGCGACTTCATAAATCTACATCATCCAATGTTGAATTTAGGCTATAGTACTGTACTAAACAAAACAGAACAACAGGCTATAGTACAGTACTGAACAAAAAAGAATAAAAGCCGCTGGCAAGCAAATTTTCTTTGAGATTGGGCTCAACTCTCAGAAATTTTCAAATTTTAGTCGAAACACCAAAATTGATATCAGACAAACGCACAGGTGATTTCTTATGCAAACCGGAAAGTCCCACCAGTATCAGTAAATATCACCACCAGTATCAGTAAATATGGCGATATTTACCTTAAGTACAACTGTTGATACAATTATGAAAATAATTTTTCGGAATAAAACACTGCGATACTTCGATCAAAATTTCCGAAGCGCAGTCGTCGGATCAAACATCCGCGAGACTTCACTTACAGCTAAGAAAGGGATGCAAATTTTTCGATTATTATTTAGATTATCGTTTCGATGAGCACTCGCGGAGATGAACTCCAGTGACGTCCTTTCCGTCGCAACTAGAGAAGTAAATGTGAATTTCTAACAACGGGGCGTCCCTCAAAGCAACGCGTGACTACCGAGTTCGACCGCCACAGACGAGCGAAAATGAACGATCTCGCATTTGACCCAGATCCGGCTCCCAGCACAGGCTCTGCCATCAGATACACGGTCGAGAATAAATACAATTCTCGGGAGAGAGAAACACACACGTGAAGCAGAGCCTTACGAAGAATAAAACAACAAAAACGGCTAGTGCGACGGTACTCGCGACATTTTTTGCCTTCGCACGTAACCCGACCACCTGGAAGCTATTCCTGGTCTAGGTCGACGTGCTTTGCAGGATCGGGAGGCGAAAATTCTTTTTTCTCAGCCCAGTGAAACTGCTCAGCGAAGGAAACTAAAATTTCACGCAACATCTAAAACGAACGAAAAATAAGGTGATCCGTACTGAAGCGAAGCATGTTCACGATAGAAATTTACAAACTCAGCAGCTATGTTTTTTTGTTAGAGGGAAACGAGCATGCGGCATGACATTAAACCGACAAGAAGCACGATTCGTAACACGAGCCAAGAAGGAAAACGGGTCAACATTCCTCTACGTTCTGAAGATGCGTTCCAGCAAAATTACTCCCGGGCGTCCTAGCTATTTCACCGCGTTGAGAAAAACTTTCAACCCGAAGTTTGAATTTCAACCCGAAGAGAGGCAGTCTAGATTTGAAGAGCTCATCCTCGCTTCTTCATCGCGGAATCGGGCAGCTAAGAAGGCCATAAGAGTCAAAACTGAAGATTTAAAAAAAAGGCGAGGCATAAAAATAGATGGGTGGAATATACGCTTCCGCCATTACGAGTTTCACCACATAATGGTTCTTCATTGAACGCATGTGTAACACTTCACAGACGACTGCAGCAAAAACGTTGAATAAGGCGCGAGGGCTGGGCCTCGTTTCACCAGAACCATAAACAATCCCCTTCATCTTTTCATCCTCAAATTTCGTTCAACACCGCCGAGAGCGCAAGAATTTTGAATTAATCGGAGCTATAAACGCATTGCCCATGCTGAACTATTGGATTCATTGCGCTCAGAAGTCATTGGTCTCCCCAATTCAACTTTCACATGAGACATTCCGAAATATCTTTGCGGGAATCGAACAGCGTTTGCTTGCATTCGGAACTCACCTGCCATTTGCAGCCAATACCGTTGACGAAGTCCGTTGATCAGGTGCCCTTCGATATTCGCTTAGAATCCCGTAATTAATCCAGAAATTCAGGAATCGTCATGGAATCACTGTTCTAACGATATACAGCCTCAACTTGGCAAACGTGAGCGAGCTTCTTGAGAGAAGTTCAACTCTTCACACGACGACGACACCAAGCCACATCATAGCTTCACCCTTGAAAAAACCACGAATTCCTTAGTAAGTCGACAGTTCAATAAGTATCGAGAGTCCGGGAACATATGCACTTCGCCCACGTAATACTATTAAGTTTCCTTCAAAAACTGACCACTTCGAACGGGATGCATACATTCCCAATAATAAATAAAACCTCAGACTACCGGGAGATATGATTTGCAACCAATGAATTTAATCCCCTTGATGATCCAGCCTATTTAAAGATGAATGAGTTTAATGTGTCCAAATAACTTCATTTCACGAAACCAACGCCAGTTGTGAACTTCTTCAACGAATGATCACAAACAATTTTGCTAGGTTTCACAGGTTGGTTTTCAAAAATCATCCAAAATACTACAAGCACAATAGGACAACATTAGTTCCGAACGGAACAAACGCACAATGTGTGTGGAACCTACGGATTTTTGGATGGAAATAAGCTTTCTTCGCGAGTCAATTCAATGCATATTAATTTTCCAACACCCATTTCCTCCAGACCGCAACGGGCGTATCTTCCTTCACGTGATATTATCTCTAATCTGGCAACAATGTTCGTCGAACAACAAACGTGATCTCCAAAACAAACCATTCATTTTCGGTCAAAATCACCGGTGGGATCGCGAATCCTCGCCAGGAAATCCTGCAAATGGACCGTTGCTCCCGTTGAGCCAATCAAGCAACACGGCAATTCGTCGGACGGTCCGAATTCTAAAATGGCTAGAAACTTCTAAATCTACACGCTTAGTGCCAAAAATTTTTTCCAAGCGATTATTTGCACAAAACTCCTTGATAATCCATTCACACACGATAAATCATATCACTTGAAGCCCATCTCAATAACCCAGCATGATCGGCATTTCAACAATCTCCGTTGGCCTCATCGGAAATGCGTCCTTCGCGCAACTTACCGTACCGAACTTCACAATACTACTGTACAATCCTCACGCCTTCGACAAATATCTCATACGACATAAATATTTTCTAAACTAGATGTCACGTAAAGCAATAATCCGCTGACTGGTCGGCGGCGAAAGCGATAAAATTCAGTATGGGTGCATCCTTTTATTTTGGCTGGAATGCATAAGGATTCGCATTAGTTAATATCGTCAATATTTCGTGAATACTGAGATTGATCACCCATGTTATTCTACCTGCAAGTACAGTAAATCTAGACCCAGTGTAAACTACTGTACTTCACTAGGAGACCCCTCCCCAGGTCGCAATTTTGACGGCGAAGTTTTCGTGCGATATCCATTCACGTGCGATATTCGGAGTGCAACGTAAACGAATCCCATGGTTATTCTTGAGGAGGATGAGAATGTGTTGCGAGCCGTGTCTGCTTTTTTAAAATAAGAAAAGCAACGCACAGAGAATACGGCGTCTCTTCCATCCTTTTCTGGTGTTCCTGCTTATTTTAATCATTGCCTGATAGGACCCGCGCCTTCTCGGCGAGAAAAGTTGGGGCGGTGGGTCACCTCTCTTACCAGAAGTCACTTAAATTATGCTCCGTAATTTTGCTCATGATTGATACGTCATGCTCGCCTTGTTCGTTTGGCCTCCCCTACTGAATGAGTGATGGTCTATATTTTTAATCATCGTTGCTGCACGTGTACTGGGTTGAATATTCGTGCAAATGAGCATGAGCTTATGAATTGTTTGACGGGAAATCTTCATACATGTATTGACGAGAACTATCAGGTTGAAGTGTGTTATGTTGTATTTACTGCATTGGGGAATTTTTTTATACCATTCGTAAAGCGTGACATTCTTCGTTTTGTAATCTCTCTCATTCTTATGTACAGTAGTATATTTCGTTCAGTTTCCCTATACAGTACTGAGGGACATAATACCTACGAACGTTATGGAGACGTGAGTTTTCTGTGAAGTTTTCATACTGTAACTCGTGCGTGAGGAACAAGATTTGGACCGTACTTAAACGAATTTTCAAATTTCTAGCCGTAATAGTTTTTATCCGATGCCCAAATTACGTTCCCGAATTTTGTGAAAGGCGTGACTGTGTTTTTGTATCTTCTCACCTTGGCGATTCATGGAGGATGGGAGGAATTTTGTCTCGGTTCCGCGTGAGTAAATACTTATGAGACGACTTCCAGGTACGTTAAGAGGAACTTTTGCTTGTTTCATTTGCAGAAGCGCCAATCGGCAAGTGAACGATTGGCATCCATTGTGAAGGTAATTTCTGATGTTCTATAAACACCGCCAACCTGTGCTTAAGCTGTATTGTTCTACGTACAGGAAATCAAAATACTCGAAGAGGAAAAATCAAGTACTCAAAAGTGGGAGCAGCGGGTAGTCTCAGGATGGATCACTTACTCAGTGATTTTTTATTTGATCGTTTTCGGCATTTATGCTTTCTTCCTTATGCCACCGACTGCTTGGGAGAAAGGGCTGTATACAGTGCTGTTGCTCTTGGTTCCCGTCTTGTATGTTCCTACGTCGACACACTCGTCTACGAGTTATTCATTTTGGGCTTTCACTCTTCTAGTATTTATGCCGGGAAGCGGTTTGTCAACTGGTACTATTCATCAAAGATCCAAAGAGATCAAGACCATCTCGTAGAGCTCTACAAGGAGAAGTCTAAGATAGTGGATCTCGTGATGGAAACCGAAACATTCAACGTTGCTTCTGCAATTCTTGGAAAGTTTGCTCCAGAACAACTTCGAAAATTGACTCCGAAACCCGAACAGGTATAGTCATAGCATAGAAGTCGATGAAGAGACTGTAATTGTAATTTTTTATAGGAGCAAAAACCAGATTTCAACCGTAGTATTCTGAACACCCCGTTCGGTTCCAATTCGCTGTCCAGCTCGCCTGGTATGTAATCGCATTGCATATCTTCGTTCGTAAATGTGATGTGGTCCTTTCGTGATGAAGGCATGCGTTACCGAAGCGCTTCCACATCAATGCGAGGTCGGGGTAATAACTTGGGTCCACTGCGTCGGGCTTTGCCAATGCAAAGTCCGTTGCCCGGTACTCCAGTTCGTCCAATGGAGTTGGGAGCTTCGCAGTTCTCTCCGGCCTTTGCCCGCGGACCTCTTGTTGGGCCTCCTCCTGGACCACCATTGCCAAGACCTATTCCTGCGCGAGACAGATCCATACTTCGTCAAGTTGTTGACGGACTAATGGGAGAAGGACCTGGTTCCAATTATGCCCTGATCTGCCGCCACTGCCAATCGCACAATGGTCTTGCAATGAAAGAAGAATTTGATTTCCTTGGTAAATCTGTTGCCCTCTTGTCATGATTGAGACCTCGTGTGGATTTCTCTGCAACGTCACTGATTTAGTTAGCACACATTTCTGAACATGCAATACACATTGCTGTACAAGATATTTATTATTTAGGAATCATGGGAATCGTAAAGTTCTTCGGATCGGATGAAATACCTAATCATCTTTCTTTCGAGACAATTCTATGCAGCGCGAGACATCGAAGAGCTCACGATCCAGGAAAATGTTTCAGTTCTATTCATTCGAAAAAACTATTTCATCTCGCCTGGTTTTCCGTGCAAGACGAGGAATAGTCGAGGAATACAATGCAGCCAATCAAAAATACATACCCTGATTGAATTTCTTCTGATTTTCGTTTAGCATAAGGTCTGCTGGTGCAATGGTATCGCCAGCACGCTTCGTTGATGTTTCATATCTGGTTTGTAATCTGAAACCGAGTCACATAAGTCCGGAATCGAATGATTGCTATTCGTCCTTTTTTTTTACTCACATGAGATCAATACAGTATCAGGTTTCCGTTGTCTCGGCCGAATGGTTGCTTTGTCCCCCCTCTCGTTCTTGAGTTCAAACTTTTAAACGACTTATGTGCCTGTTCGATATCTCGAATTGTTTGATAACGTGAGGAAAATATTTCTTCGTTCGTTTTCCGAATTGCTTCAACGTTCTGATCTAGTGGGTACCCGCTTCATGAATTCAATCGACGAATGCAACTGTACGACAATTGGACGCATCTATTTGTGGCTGGAAATCTTGCTTAGATTCCCCAGCACCTCTCTACTCTCTTGCAAGCCTTGTAGCTTCTCATTCCGTCAGACAAAGGTGGGACACTTGGTTGTCACACCACCACAGCGGAGACCAGGAAAGCCCAAAGAACTGCAACACTCAACTCTGCTGAGACTCAGCCTATATTCGTTGATGTTCACCGCGCAAAGTCTTGATCCTGAATGCTTTTTCTGCCCTAAAATGCTCGCAAAATTCCATTAACGTTTTTTTTTTTTGTGGTAAACTTTCTGTCAAAGGAAAGTTGCGCGCCGCGTATTACAGATAAGAATCTTTGGTTTCATCCATTTTTATTTTCCCCAGCTTCCTGCATCCCTAGAGAGGATGCTGCACCGCCAAATAGCGCTGCGTAACAAGTCTAACAACAGAAGAAAATGGATAGAAAGAAGGGGTGCCCAAACTTAGCTCCGGTTCTGCTCCAAGAGTGGGAGTTCGGATTTTCCGTAACATATGTTGTTGTTCAAAATTTATTGTAAGTCGATGAAGTTCAAGCACTTAACTCCCAAGTATATTATACAGTAGTACAGTATATATATTGTTCTACGGTATTTTTTTTATTGAAAAATTGGAACTGTAGAAGCAATATTGTGGAGGCGGCCGAAATCAGTTTTGGGTTTCAGAAACCTGACTTTTCTTTACTTTGTATTGATTGTGTCTAGGCTAGCATTTCTGCATTAAAAAATAGACAAAATAGAGCGTTGGACCTTTGGCTTCGAATTTTTAAAAAGTTTTCAGAAGCATCCTAAAATTGTTAATTTTTTGCAGAGTCAAGCGGCAGATGATGCTGGGTCTCTATAATGTTGCTCTCCTAACTTCTGAAAAATTTTCTTGCTGAAATTCGAAGCTAAATATTTTTCGATGCTGTAGATCCCACCGGACTTCGAGGACTTTTGAGTTGAAGGAAGAACAGCTTGAAATTACATCGCAGTTTTGTGCAAGGGCTTCTACCTTTTGACTTGAAGTGTTCGTGAGGTTTTCGCCGCGTTAGGTATTCGTCTGGTGGACTTCCAATTGATCTTCCCGGAGTCAAGACCTGTCACCCGGTGCTTCTACTATACTGTACTGTACTTTCATGCAAGCTATTTTTGCTTGGAGATACAATAATTTGTGAGAAGAGGTACGAGGAGATCCTCCCAGCTTCAATTACAGTACAGTACTTTCCGTTACAAATTTATGTGCATTCCTGTGCCCTAAAAATGTAAACGTATGAAAGATGAAGGATTTTTTTTGCCCTCGAAGGTGCCACTCTACCCGTGTTCTTAGAATGCTGACGAACGCTTTTTTGTTGCAGCCTTTCGCTGTGCGTATTGTTACAACTTCAACCCTGCGCGGAAGGTCAAACCATCGGCGCCAAGACTGCCAATGCCTCCTCCTCAATCATTGCCTGGCTCTCCGCGGCCTCCTCGAAGTGATGGAAGTTTGTTCAAATCTCCCTCTGAGTCGCATCTCAACGAACAGCCTTTTGGAGAACGAAAAGCCATGAGTGATGTAGACTTCGAAAGTGACGATAAGGAATCGGAGGATTTGCTCGTGAAAAATGGCATTACTTCATCTGAAGAAGGTTCGGAAACTCAAGAAGTTAAAATATCTGAAGAAGATTCTGAATCGCAGTCGGAAGATGTTCTGGATATTGAAGACTCGAATAGCGGAGGCAAATATATTTTGAAATTTTCATTTCGCATGAATCACGTTCAGCGGGTAATGTGCTGTTCATATTCTAGAATCAAAGGATGAATCGAGGGTGAAACAGGAGGACGACCAGACCAATGATGCGGTTGACCGTGGAGTTGAAGATTCCGACGGGAATCTTGAACATATTGCCGATCAATCGGTCGAGTCTTGATGAGAACATGAAGTTCAATATTTTGCTGCATTTTTCCACACTCACTTCAACTTTGGTGATTTGAGTGTTCTAACTTTGACCACGATTTACACCCTTTCCATGAGACCCTTTTAAACCATGCGATGCGTGCGCAGTTACTTCTTCCTGTACATTTCATTGCCCTGATTTATTTCAGTGTATTTGTTCTTGCATGTTTGCTGGTTTTAGAAGTCACGGTCTAATTTACTACTTTTGGTTGTCCATTATATGATTTCCGCTGAGCTTTAATTCTTACCGGTGGGTTGGTTCCGATTTTCTTACGTGGTGTCTGGTCGGTTTTTCTCATCTAGTCATTCATTTTCTCTCTTCGGCTTTTGGTAGGGCGGAAAATTGCCAAAACTATTGAAAAATCCATTGGTATTAAGGGCTGAATTGCTTCTGGAAGGGAAACCTCGTCGTTTTCCCTAGCCTTCAGGTGTGTTGGTTTGGTACCCGGATCTCCATCGAATAGCTTCGGTTTAGTTGCGGAAGTCGAGATGTGACCGCAGTGATTGTTTTGAGCTGCCTTTTGAAATTTTCCCGAGCTCCGAAAATTGCGGTTCGTTATTTTTATTGATGTTTTTAACGATGTTGGAAACTGTTCGTTTGCCTGAGGATGTATTTTTTCCCGGACAATCCAATCATTAAAAAAGAATGTCTGGGTGAATTTCTAACGATGGCTTTGGAGACTCAGTGTAAACATTCCCCTTGTCGTTGGTTTCTTCCAGATATTCAGTTAGTGGACGCTATGAAGCATCTGAGATTTTTAATGCGTGAAGCTAAATTGAGCACGAAATGTCTTCGCCATTTCTCAAGCAAGTACTAGCGTATTCCTCCGCTGCGTAATGGTTGTAAAAATATTTTTTTTTTCTGCGCTTCAGGTTCGAATGTCGACAGGTCCAAAATTGGCTTCATTGGTCTGGGTAATATGGGCGGGCCCATGGCTCTGAATCTTTTGAAGAAAGTATGTTACTCAATTATAAACGCTTGTCATTTTATGAGGTGAGGTTCGAATTTTTTCAGGGCCATGAAGTGGTAGCCTTTGATATTTCAAAATCTGCCTTAAAAACCCTCGAGGAGAAAGGCGGCATCAGCAAGGATTCACCTGCAAAAGTTGCTTCAGAAGCGGATATCATCGTTACTATGCTGCCGGATTCCATTTGTGTGCGAAAGACGTACACTGGAGAGAATGGCATCTTTTCGTGAGTCAACCGAAATACTCCGTCCTTAACATTTTTCAACGAACCGCTGGACTTCGAAATCGACGAATGAAACTTGAAGGTGATGCAAAATGGCTCATTGGTTGATAATGACAGAGGCATGTCCAACGGAATGATGCTGATCGACAGCAGTACAATTGAACCAGAAGTTCCGAAGGAGTTGGCTGCTCTCGCTTCTGCAAAAGGAGCCGTTTTTGTTGATGCACCTGTGTCCGGAGGTACTTCACGAAAAAAGCTTCAAGATTGACTTGATCATGTTTTGTGCTTCGCAGGAGTCAATGCCGCAAAAGCTGGGTCACTAACATTCATGGTCGGTTGTACCGATGTGAGTACATTTAGCGTTGCGAAAGACATCCTGGAGAACATGGGAAAAAACATTGTGCATTGCGGTCCTGTTGGAGCTGGACAGGCTGCAAAAATCTGTAACAACATGCTCTTGGCAATATCCATGATTGGTACGTCAGAGATTATGAATCTTGGCATCAAGTAAGTTCGAGAATTTCTTCCGATTCGCTGTCAATGAATGTAGTTATCTTGTAGACTGGGATTGGATCCAAAAGTCTTGGCTTCTATTGTGAATTCGAGTTCCGGTCGCTGTTGGTCGAGCGAAGTGTACAATCCCGTTCCTGGAGTGATGGATGGTGTACCTAGTTCGAATGGTTACCAGGTTAGGATCGCAGATACGATTAGGACTTCTTTTCCGCGGGGAGTTTAATTTTTCCGTTTTATTTCGATTCGCAAGGGTGGATTTGGATCTGCATTGATGACGAAAGACCTGGGTTTGGCCCAAAGCGCGTCAACTGCTGCCAAGACCCCCACTCCATTGGGCTCGTTAGCTCATCAGATTTACAAGCTTATGCTCGTGCAAGGATATGGTCATTTGGATTTCTCGTCCGTCTTTAAATTCCTGAGTGAGGATAAAAAAGTGTAATGCTTGATTACACGCGTTGAAAAGCCGTCGAATTGAGTGTGTAAGGTGCTTGCAGAATGTTTTCGCGTTGTGGGTGTGGCGCATTTAATTTGCACTGCTTGCGTTTTTGCAGGCTTCAAATTTGTAAGGACAGTTTCAAGCTTTTTTTTTTTTTTAATGGCCTTTTTCGAAAGTCATCTGGTAATAGAGTGGAACTGACACATTCACAGTTTCCGACTGAACTCTGTTTCTTTGGTTGACGAATTATTTGGTCTTAATGCGTGCAATATCACGAGTTGACCGGGAGAATGATGCCCTGGTGATCGTCGGTCTAAACAGTGGATAAAAAGAAAAACAAAAATCTTTCCATGGTATTTGGTGAGCTGTTGTGAACTATCGAAGAAATCGAACGCTTATCGGGAGAATTTTAAAATTTCAGATGTGAAGTGGATTGCAAAAGTGTTGTGACTGGTTGGTGATGGCGTCTGGTTCATCGACGATGTCGAGATTTAGCCACACTGCGTTGTCTAAGCCAGCGAACAGTGCGCAGAGCGATTTCGAGAATTATTTGCATGCGTTATGCTTCAAAGCGGTGCAAGTGATCGTGGAAGCACGATTAGGAGAGCGGATTTCTACGCCTTCAAAACCCGACGTCTTCGGGACTGATTGGGTAAGTCATCATTTTAAGAATGAGTGTAATCTGCTTGGTGTACGTATTGACCTTTTTTTCGAATGAATTCTTTTTTTAATGAGTGCTTGTTCATGCTGCTGGATGGCTTTATTTCATTCTCAATAATCTTGAGAGGAAAGTAATCTCAGAAGCGGTCCCTTGCAACTTCTGAGTTGAGAAGCACAGGTACTCAAATGAGGGGTGGTGGGGTGTAGGAAAACTTCGTGAACCTTGTGAATGCTCATGAGGGCAAATAAATCAGCATGTGCATCAATCAATCAATCAGTACTGTATATGGAAAGTTATTACCGTATGCAGTAATTTTGTTGATAATTTTCCAGGAAAATTTCCTGCCTGATTAATTAACGACTAATTTAAGGAGAGATGAATGATGTTGCGTTATCCAATCCCTGATTTGAAAAGCGGGTCATCTTTTTTTTTTGTCCTGCCTCCTGAGGATACCAACACCTTTTTTTCTTTTTGATTGACCAGGTGATAGTCCCGATTTTTGTCTTTAAGATGGGATGCTACTTTCCCCCTCCATTTTCCAAGTACTGTAGTATTTTCCACTAGTCTTGTTACCTTTCATTTCAAACGCGGCACACTTCAGTCCTAAAAATGCCAGGATTATTTTCACTTTCTCTTGTTAAGCCACGTTTGCTTGGCACGAATTTCTTCCGTGAAATTTCAAAGCTCCCGAAACAATCCTGTTTTTTTCGGGTTTAGTAGTTCATAAATTTTATTTGCGTGCGTTTAGGCCGCTCTATCATCCAACATTTTGCCCCTGTCAAGGATATTCGAATATAGGCCACAACCTGGCTATTCGGAATTATACTTCATTCGTACGCAAGATGATGCAAAACAAGCGAAATTACCATCTACACTTGATCACTTAGAACGCGTAAAGGCATCATTTCAATGTATTTTGAACCATTTATGCTTTAAAATATTCATTTGTTTTTCGAAATTTTTATGATGAAATTTTTAGGTTCTGTCCGTTTGGGCCCGAGGAAAACTTTCGCAGAAAGTTTTCAAGGTGTGTGTGTGGCCTATGCCCTACACGCGCTGAACGAGGAAATTGACCTAGGTGCAACGGTGTCACCCGTGCAACGAATTTCCGTACTTCATATGAAATCAACTCTTTTGGCCCGCAGTTCAACATAGCCCTGAACAAGCAGGAAGAAGTGCGTAAAGAGACGAAGAAAGCCTTGTCGGGTTCCCTGCCGTCCCCTGGTATCCCGTTGTGCGTCGAGATATCCTTGAAAACTTCCGACGGAGACGTGATGACGCTCGAGTGCTGGCAACTGAACGTCGACGAGCCTTCCCCCAGCTCTAGTCCTGTGTCGCCCGGCAAATCCTCGTATCTCGTCTACAACCGCATGTCGGCGCTGCTGAAAACCTTGATATCCGTCACCAGGACGACTCCTGCGTACGGAGTTTCACGGCGTCAAAGCCGAGATGCCTATGTCATTTGCTACCGTGTTTACCTTGGTCAGCCGACTACGGATACGTTGGGTAAGTTATTTTGATCCGATTCCCCTTATTTTGGTTGCATAGATTTTTTTTTTTTTTACTTCGTCACATCTGTTCGGTGTCTTCGTGACGCATCAACTCGGGAAGTTTCCGTTGACGCGTGAACCCTGACCGGAGGCGCTGTTCGAGATGCGTAGAAGAGCTATTATTAGACTTGTAGCTCTCTATATTCGTCAACGTTTATTCAGTCGTCTATTTTTTCGTTCTAAATTTTTTTTCTTGTCACCCCGCATTCGGTTCCGAAGCACGTCGTTGTTGCTTTGAGGAAACCGTAACACGTCGGAATGAGGAAAAAGCATGCCGTTCGTTCTCTTCTTCCATTTTTTGTTGTTGAAATTTTAACGCCGTTGCTGTCACTCCGCGTTTGTCTTTCGTTAAGAAATTTTAAACTTGATGTATGTGGTGATACAGTACATGTATATTGCTTTTAAGTACAATAGAATCTCGTTAAAACGAATACAGTACTGTAATCGCTTATAATGATGTCGTTCCTTTGGTTCCTACCCAAGAGTCGCGATCATAAATGAGTTGTTTCATGAAGAATTTTTCATGATAACGAAGCTATGTAACTTTTCCCAACAGATTCGTTGTAACGAGATTAAATTCATATTGAAGTACAGTACTGTATATTGCTTTGCATGGAACGCTGATTTCCTTTTTGTCCCTATGCTCGCATGCAGCTTAATGGTGTTTTGAGAGATAAGGGACTTGATTAGCGTGTAAAAAAATAGTTTGGCGAAGAAATCATTATCTCGCTGAATGAGGAAGTATTTTTGTCTGAACTCTCAATTTTGCGAATACAGTATGACGTACAGTGATTTAGAGAAAATTGACTTGGCTTGAGCGTGAAAACAGAGGTCGGCGAAGATCTCATCTTGCTGATCGAGGAAATAATCTTGCACTTGCACGAGTTCTCAGTTTTGTGTACTGCGCAATTGAGTTGAAAGTCGAAGTGAAGCATAGAGATTCCTCTCACGGGGCTCGATCATTTTTTTGTTGAGAACCAAACGAACCGCACGACCTTGGAAGTTCTCGTACTGAACTACTGACAATATGTCCGCGTCGAACTCTGTCGATCTTGTTGCCCTTGGTCTCGGCTCTTGATCTTTTTAGTGGAGCGATGCGTTCCTCTCGGAGCAAGCATTTCTGAGGTTGCATAGCGACCGCCAGGCGCACTTGGAATTCAAGAAGCGTTCCGAGGGTTGCCGAGTTGCACAGACGGGGGGGGGGGGGGGGGTTTGAAAAAAAAAGGAGTTCAGAAAGTAATCAACCCATTTTTGCTCTTCTAGACTCCGGAGCTCAGGGGGGAATAAGAAGAACCTGCTTGGATAAGTTCCAGAAACTGTGCCAATTTTAAGATCACGGTGTGCCAAGAGTTTTATTGTTTCCAGAGCGCTTTGCGATAGTCGACGACAATTCGTGGGCAGAATTATGAGAACGTAATTTTGGAGATGATTGTATTCGTTCGAGACTTCGTTTTAGTCGGGCATCTTACTATTGAGTCTCTTCGTTGGAATCTTCAGCAGGTGTCGCCTGAATCGCTGAAATGACCATAAAGAGGATCTGAAATTTTTGTTAGCTGAAACTTTATGCTCGGGGATTCCCACGTCTAGGGATTTTCTGAATGTAGTCTGAAAAATTGACGGTGTATTCAGGATTGTTTTATTTTAGCTGCATTGCCTTAATCTTGGCATCAAAATGAAAATGAAGAAACTAAGAATCTACCCTGTTTCATAAGAAACGGAAAAAGTACGCATCTAGAAATAAGTGAAGCTCAATTCTTTTTGTTAGAATGCGTATCATTCTTGTTCATTAGATATTTTTATTAATTTGTGCACATTGTAACAGTTGGGTATTCATGTCGCAGGATTTTTGGAGAGAGCCATCGAAACTTGACGAGATTCTGGTAACTCCTTCGTAAAAGTAAAACATGTGAAGGACTCCGCTACGAATGATGTTCAAAGTACAGTAGTATAATACAGGTGAGCCCTCTCTATAACTAAATTCTAGGAACGAGAAAAATAGTCTTGTAGAGAGAATTTCGTTGTAGACAGTCCCTTTACCATAGAAAAATAGGGGTAGTGACCCTTATGGAAGAAAACAAATTCTACTGCGAAAATCGTAAAGAAGATTGTTGTAGGGAGAGCATGTGTATTGCTTTTTTCCGAGGTTATACAAATTGTGTGGAAAACCGCAGCGAATACAGTATGCCAGCACAGATTAAAATCGAGAATGAGGAATTTCTCGGGAGGCGAACGTGCTGGGAACCCTGAAACAATTCTAGGGTTCCCAACAGCAATGGATACCTGGTCAGGAATTGTGTGCGACCCTGGAATTCGTCCGTGACCCCGCGGAAAGTCGATAACTGGGTTCAGCCAGGTTAGGAATTGCATTTATGACCTTGGCAATTTTTTTGAGGACGTCGTAGGGCTTCTGGCGCCCTTGGTAGATTACTGTATACCTGCCGTGGGACTAGTTTTACTTTTGTTCTAGCTTATCGCTACTTTGTGCTTGCTCCTGAAAGTTCCTTCGGTTTGCTCAGGTACAGTACTGTGTAATTTTATTCGGCGTTGAAAAGTACTTCTCACTAGATCAGTCTGTTATCTGTTTCTCAGCTTAAGACATTGTTATCTCCGCAAAGTTCAGAAACCTTCCATGACACCATATCCGGAAAGGATCTCATGCCGAGAAGGTGGTCATAGGAAACATAAGTGTGTGAACAGGATTTTTACTTTTTTCTAGTTTTTCGTGAGTCTCGCCTGATGGTCCTCTATATGCGGGCTACTGTCGGGATTATCAGACATCGTATTTTCAGCGAAGCACGAGATCGATAAATTGCGTCACTCACAGTCGCTTATCATGATACGATAGTTTCTATTTGTGATTTTTGAAAAGTTTACTCGCTAGCACAGTAACAGAATTGTGAGTATGATTTTAGATACGCCTGACTGTGTCGTTAGCAATTCAGTTCAAATCATCGATGAACAAGATTGATCATTCTTTGGAAACAGGAAGTTATTTGACTTTCCGGGTCAGTTTTGTTTTCTGGAAACCTCTTGTGGAAACCCTCCATACAACCTTGACTCTTGTTTCACGTGGGACATGTTTTTCTTCTATTATTATGGCTCTCGTCGGAATTTCCGCAGTGTGTTTGACTGTGAAAAATGTCGACCCGGTTAACATTTTCTTTCTGTAGGTTTTACGATTTGAGAGTTCCGTTGAACTTTTTCCAGATTTCCGCGAATATCCATGGAAGCGAGTAGCATACATCCGTGAAACTTTTTGGAGAACATGGACTTCCATGAAGTTTTGCAAATGCGAACAGAAATGGAACAACTTGAATGAAGTTTGAGGGATAATTAGTTGCCTTGGAGATGCTCGACCCAGTGATTGTGACCTGACGTCAGCGTCAACCGAAAATTATGCTTTTTCTTTTGGAGCAGATTTGATCCTACAGTAAACGAAAGCTTCCAAACTCAAGAACGGTGACAATTTTTGCATGAAATCGATAAACGAGAAATTTTCACTTTTTCCAGGTGAAGGTTGATCCTATATAGTTATGTGCAGAATCACTTCAAAGTCGAGGATAACTTCTGATTATGTGAAATTCAATTGAGGACGAAAATTCGCGTTTTTGTGGAAGTGTATACCGTTCACAATTTTGCTTATGTGCATGGTTACTGTGCTTGCTTCTTTCTCATGAGCTAGTTTTCTATTGCACTGGATTTTTGGACCGAAAAATTAGGAAGTGTGAATTTGGGAGGGAACTTCGATTTTTGTTGCGGTAGATTTACAGTATTTCGCTTAACCGATACGGTTTGAGTTTTTGTTCTTTCTTCGAGAGAAAGTTTCAAGCTGTTATTAGGGATTTTACTTGACTACTGGACAACACATGCCGTATCCGTGCGTGATCGAATCCTGTTTCGGAGGTGCCCGTGTGATCGGATTTGTTACACTGGGTTTGAAGAATGTTCTGGAAATGTTCGCTTGAGGTGGTGTGCGTCATTAGCATTTAGGGTATGAATGCAACGATCACGTTGTTCCCTTTCTTAAAAATGCTTGATATTCTGACCAAGTTGCCTCTGTGACCCTTGAAAGGGACATGCGCCGGGTCGCGTGGCTGTGGGTTTTTAAAAATTCTCTGCGTGACCGCGCCGACGCCGTGACCCCGCTGTTGCTCAACGCGTTTCCTCCTCGGTCCAGAGAATCCATAATCTCTGCAGACAGAGTGAATGTGTGACGTGGAGAAAGAGAATTTGGTTGGTTATTTTGAACGCGTTGACTGCAGACAGGTTCGTTCGTCAGAAGGATCTCCGAGTCTGGGCTCGTTCATGATTGAAGCCGAATTCTTTTGCAACCCTAAGGCAGTATTATTAGAACTGATTCTTTTGAAAATCCCGCCGGGGAAAAAATCGAGTATGAAGGAACGAACAGCTTCAACGTGGAAATGAAAAGGAATACTTTTGGAAATCATCTTATACATGACGATGTATAATTTCGTCACGTAACGAAATCCCACCGACCTTATAACAAATCCTTTCTCTTCAACGAAAAATTCGATGTACCTGTATCGAGATTCATAGTTAAAAAGGATTCATGGGGAAATTGTGTGGGAAATGGGTAATCAACATTTTTAAGTTCTTCTGCAACATAGGTGTTGCCGACCTGTCATTATTTCTAACTCTCTCATATGAAATTAGAAGGATAATTGTCAAGTAAACTCCCGTATTTTGAACCTGTCTTACTTCAGATTTCGCAAAAATGTGCTGATCTTGAAAAATGGAGTGATACAAAAGTCGGGAATGAAAAGTACAGTATCAGTACCTCCTTCCAATGCTACATTTTTAAGCAGACCGGTTTTTTCTTCGAGGAAGGGGTTATCCATGACTTACTGTACTCCTGATTTTGAAGAAAAGGCTAAAATGAGCCTAAATAAATCCCCCGAAAATCATCATGATGCGTCGTCTTTGCTATGCTGTGTTGAATTTTTTTCGAGCTTTGATTTTTGATCAAATTTTTATGATGGACAAGTTCAATTTTTTCAAATTTCTTCACATGATGAAATAATGTTATGGTCCATTCATAAAAACATTTCGAACAATTATTTACAGTGAAAAGTTTGTTATGACGAGGTTCGTTGAAACTGAATTTCAAAGTACTTTATTTTGGAGTCGCTGTACAGCTTTACTGCCATATTTTTTCTAATGTTGAAGTAGTAATGAAAAAAATCATGTCATGTTATATAAATTTTTAACTCGACTTTAAATGATGGAGCACCTTCAAGAGCTAGTCAAACAAGTGTCGAAAGTTTACACCTTGTGTGTTCCCACAGCATAGCCATGTTTTTTTCTTCCTGAATTTAAATTTTAATATTGTACTTGAAAATCGTCGTCAAGTTGTTACGTGAAGCTTCTTGAGTAGCCATGTGTGCGATAATTTCAGTTCATGAAATTGCGTTCCTGCTAAATCCTGCATCCATAATAACAGGAGGAAATTGTGCCGATGTATTGTACTGTACTTCAAACATGAGATAGACGGACGTATAATTTGCAGTACGTAATTGAACTCAGCAAAAGGTTCCGTGAGCCTTAGTAACTGTCTCTGCTCCTGTAGAACAGAGCATTAAAGACGACTACCTTCCAACGATCAAAGAGCAAAGCTAGTACTAATAAATTTGGAGTGCAAATACTGTATCTTTGCAATTGAGACAAAGGCCTCGATATTATAATGTAGTCAAGTACTGTACATCATGTGATACTCGGAGTCATCGTCGATGTTATGATGATGGTTGGCTTTTACTCCTGTGAGATTGGAAACCTTTGCCCCGCTTTTGAAGTTGTAGAATTGGGAATTGTGAGCTGTAATCTCTTCAGATTAAGATTTACTGAAACTGTATACGGTCATGTGTTGTTCATTATCGAGGAACCATTCGAAAGTCGTGAAATTTGAGTCATTTTGAAATCCTGAAATAACTGGAAGGCAGTTATAGTGGGTAAATTTTCTCTTCGTAAATTTTCATCGAAGCTCTCCGTTCATGTGGGGCTCGGTTCGTCAAGTACCTAATTTGGAATGAACATTTTCCCCATTGTTCTTCGCGTTCGCATAAGAGTTGCGTAATTTGAAGACCTTGCTTGCCTTCCTGTCAGTGAGCGGCACTCTCGTGCTCAAACATGTCGCTTTTGCCAATTGAGAGTTTCGTGCATTTCGAAATGAGAAAACCGTTTTGTGTTCGTTTCATCACCGGAATGTGAAGTAACCTGTTACAAGGTTATTGCCGAGCTCTTCTCGATAGATCGATGTTTTAAACCTACGTGTTGTATTCTTGAAATCAGTTGAATGATTCAACAGACCTATGTGAAATTCGCATTTTGAGTTCCGAAGTTTGTGAGAAATTTCGGAGTTGGTAAAATTCAATGGTTTGTCGCTGTCGAGAAAAATTCTATTGGTTTTCTTGTAGTACTGTACTCATGTAACGGCACAATTCTTTTCTCCTGAATTTGTTTTAAATTACATGTATATATATATATATTTTTTTTTTTATTGTGACGGAATCTCTCCGAAGGACTTCTCGCCTTGATGGGTCACGTTTTGTGGTGAGGAATTATTTTTTTTTTCTGAGTCATGCTCTCATTCGTCCTTGCCTTCGGGCAGATGGGCTACAGTATGTCGGATCCGACAAGTGCGGTGCAAAATTTATGCGTTTGAAATTTACTTCCAGGACGAAGATGGGATGCGGAACGTGAGATCGCAGGTCGTATAAATGTGCTTGTCATTGTTCGCAATTCTCTTTTTATTTTACATTTTTTTCTCAAGATTTTACGTTTTTCATTCCGTTAATGGAATGTGTTGGACCCATGGCCAAGTACCGTATTACTTCCGAAGGTGCGTACTGTGAGCGATTGAGATCGGGTTACGTTTTGTTCCTCAACGATTTTTGCGGCTTTTTTTCTTCAGACTGAAACGGAAAATGAGAAATTTTATGTGGACCCAAAATTCTTATTTATTTGAGTGTTCGTGTTTTATGGGTTGAAACATGCATTGGGTTGAAAAACTGTTTCCCACAAAATGTCAGTCCCACATGCTCGAAAAACCATGATTCTCAGCATGTATTTTCTTTGAACGCATGAAATTTATTTACAATCGTCTTGTTTACCGCGATTTTCTCTGTATAATACTGTATAACGATTTTTTTTGTCTCATGGGTTCAGTACACATATTCTGAGATTTTCCACAACGAATTCTTTCCTTGGCCGTGGATTTCGTTGTACAGAGTCCACCTGTAACAAGTTTAGTTTTTCTCAGGTCCCTGGGAGTTGGTTGTAACGAGATTTGATTGTGGGAGTTTACGAGGTCTCAAGGGAGGTGCCTCAAGTCTCTCAACAGAAGGCCGCCCTTGTCCCATGCATTTTTTTTTTTCAATTTGATCTTCGGACACTTCAAGCCTGCCCAAAACATTTCCATTGACTGGGTGTTTGCCGACTCATTCTGTCCATCAAGTGAGAATATTGCTTTCAAGTTTGATGTGTAACTTAATTATGACCACGAACCGACAAGAACGAGTGAAGTCAAGTACTGTATATTTCCGGCGAATTGGACAGGGTTGAAGACTTACTTGTCAAAATCGTAGACTGGCGCATAGCTGATGGAATCGATTGAAGAAAGGGAGAACAATTTTTTGCCTCCTGAAAATTTATACCGCATTATGTTTGTTCTCAGGATATCTTTCCTTCTTTTCAAAATTGTGGAGAAGTACTGTTCTTGATTGCACTGTTCAACAAGAAGAGAAAACTTGTTTCTTGTTTTTTCGATCCTCCCCTACGGTTGGCAACAGCAGGTCCCGTCATGTACATTGCCTGTTCAATTTTTTTTCTTTTTATAAGCAACTATTCTTAGTTCGGATGTTGTACGGGAATCTCTGCAGTACAGTTTCGCACATTTTGAAAGTTCACTCCGATTGTTTTGAAAAAGTTATCTGCACAAGTGAACGATTAGACTGAATGTTGTGTGCCGTTGCATTTTTGTATTACAGTAATTCCTATGGAATTCTGTGAATGGCGCGTTCAAATGCCGTCCTCCGTGTTACTCATTGGCTGCGGTGCGTTATTTTCTATTGCAAAAATAATTGATTTTTTCCAGTGCGCTGTGTTTGGGTCGGTTTTCGAACTATCCAAAATTGTCGAGAAGAAGGTAGTTCCTGATAATTGAAAACAGCTGGGATCCCCCCTCCCTTTATGATTCGATAATGCTGTGCTTTTTAAGCTCTGAAAAAGCGGAACACTGCTCGCCTCGACAATAAATTAGCTGCGGTAATTGTGTAGCACGGGTATTTAATTAGAATGGCGTATATTCAAGGGTTTTCATGAGGTCATTTTTACCGCGTATTGCACATCGTCTTGCGTAGATGTGATCCAATTTCGCCTGCTCGCTGTTTTCGTCGCCTGGTACGATGCTTTGTTTGCAGCGTGAGATTGCTCACTGAATCAAGTGGGTAACGAGCCTCCGGGAATTTCCCATTTCCAGGCTGCAGGAATTTTTATAATTGTGCAGTACTGTTGTACTCATTTAGTCATTTTCGTTATGCATGTTTACGTCGCATTTCTTTTCTGCTTGTCAGTGAAAGATGCCTTTTGCAGCGAAGCGCTAGAAAGTTGCACTGCAACTTTCTGTCCTGCATATGAGCGATACTTCAGATGCAATTTTATGTACCGTGTAAAGGATTGCAATGTCAGACTTGGACCCAATACTTTTGAAAAATTATTATTTGAATTTTGCTAGGTCCGATGGAGCGCGTGAAATGAACTAAACGCAGGAAACGCTTGGTCGGGTCCTCTTGAAAAAAGGACCAAGAAATGGGATTTTATTTTTGTGTAAGGAAAAATATAAATGGAAAGTGAAGATGAAAAAGATAAGTGACACATGCGGCAAAAAACACAGCCTACGCAAGAACTACATTCTTCGCTAGAATACATTTAAACGAAAAGAGTGTGGAGGGATCCACAGTCTTTTTTTAGCCACACTCTTTTTGAAAATCGTGATAGAAAGAGAACTCTAAAAAAATCCTCTGAAGGGGCTTCTAACTACAGTACAGTATACACTTGTTTGTAGTTCATCGTGGAAATACCCGCATCCCAAGTCTTACACTTGACTTCCGCGAGTTATGAAGAGTAGCAGTGATTACGTATGCGGTTCTGCTGACCTAGTCATAGATTATCCAAAGGACAGTGGGCCCCTTATTCTGAAATTCATGAAAAGATTGACCTACCATGACGGTTTTTGTAGAATCGAAATCATAGGTTTCGGGTTGAGGAACCCTTTATGTGCGTAAATCAATGCGGGGGCTCGACCCTCCTCGGTCCCATGACCACCGAAAACATGAATCTTCTTTTCATTGCTATTTATAGAGCTTCTCTTTTTCGGTCACATAGTTTGAGGTAGTCAGACTTCGGTTGAAAATGTTTGAATGGACGTCCAAATCAATTATTACCGGAAATTTAAGAGAGAAAGGCATCCCACGTTTTGAGTCATGTGGTTACAACAGCATTATTAATGATTTATGAGTATCGTGAAGGAATTTCTTCGGAAAAACTTTTTCGATTAACTTAAACCGAATTTCGAATCCTGAGAGATTTCTAAAAATGCTTGGATACACGTTCTGTAGTGTTATTTTCTGCTTCAAGAATCGTTACTCGAAACGCGTGAAACAAGTAATGTATCAAAAAATGGGTAACCTTAATTTCCACATACTGTATTGTATATTCCCTTTATATATTTTGAGTCAAAAACCACACCGATTTTGAAGAAGTACCCTTTTCAGCTCCGAAGTCTTCGCGTCGCGGTAATTTTAGAGCTTTTCTTTTCGTGTACTTTACCTCGATGTGTCGTGTCGTTGGAATATTTTTTGAATAAATTGCTTAAGATGATGCATCAGTTCTTGTTAGATTAATTTGGCAAGTTGATGTGAACTGCGTATGTCCAGTCCATGCCGATATGTTTTTGTCCCGATTCAAATTTTCTCCACGATGAAAACGATTTCATTATTTGTCCTGCCACTGATATCACTGCGTTTTCCTGTGGGATGTACGGTAGAGTGGTAGACATCCGTCAGGGTGATCGCTGTTCTTGCGATGATGCACAGTTTATGTATTTCTCTCTCCCGCCTCTTCTTTCTTTTTTCCTCCTCGCATTTATTATTTAAACATCTATTTTTAGACGCATAGAATTCGATTTGGGGGAAAAACCACTCTGCCGTAGAAATATCGTCTTACTGGAAATTCGATTCAGGAAGGGAAGGAATTGAGAAAAAGGCAGTGCATTCAAAAATGTAAAGAAACTTCGATTCGACGTACGGTATTTCTAGACTTCCGTCGCATTAAGCAAGCAGGCAGGCTTTACTGCATACCAGCCGGTCTCGCAGGATCTCTAGTACTGTATATCTTTGCCTCCCGGGTTTGTGAACGCGGAACTTCGTGAGAGTACTGTACGACAGTACAGTACAGTACTAGTCGGTACCGTGTGTCCTATAACCCATTGATCGCTCTTGTCCCGGTGCTCGGTACTCGCAGAAAGAGGGACAAAGATCGAGGAGAAGAGGCAATGTGGAATGGTGAAACGCGGACAGCGTGGGGGAAGTTGTTCCGTCGGGCGTCTGGTCATGGTGAAACGCGCCAGACCGGCGCCGAGGACATGCGTGCCCTTCTCGTTTGAGGGCGACGCGTCGCGGTTGCCAATGCGGGGAAAATGATTGGGACGCCGGGATTGCGAGGTCACCAAACCTGCGACGAGGAATTGCAGATTCAAACGAGCCCACGATTTTATTTTTTTTGGCGTCTTAATTTGTCTACCATATTGTAAATGAAGACAGATACTGTATTTGCTAACTACAGTACTGTATTGTATGTGCGAAGGAAATTTTGTCTCCGCGGCTTTTATAGCATGCGCCTGTCGTCTTTCCGCATGCCCATTTACAGTGCTGTACAGTTGAACCTCAATGCAGTACAGTATGCCTAAATTTTAAGTCCCTGTTTGAATCCCCTTACAAACAATGCATTAAAAATCTCCCTTAGTGGAAGACTTTCCCTCTCAAACCTGTGTATCTCGAATTTTCTCGAGTGAAAGACTAATTGACAAATCAACCCTTGAGTTCATGTTCATCCTATCAAATCATTGAAGAAGAAATTTAAGGCCCAGACTTTGCTGTAATTCTTCTTTCTTTCCCCTCAACAAAATATGCTTGTTTCCCGAACTTGAATTTTTAGCTGATCCTTAGAAATTCAACTTAAAGAAGTTGGACTCATCAATGAGAACTGAGAAGTGGCGTATTGCATCTGAGGCGGCCGTTGCTAAAAACGGGGTCGGGAGGAAAAGTTCGGGAAGAAAATGAAAATGGCGAAGAAGAAGGAAAAAAGTTGCGGAAGAGGCAGTAACACTTTTTAAACTTTCGGTTTTCATTTAAAAATTTCGTATGGTCACTGGAATACTTCTTGCAGCATATATTTATTTTTATGCTTCTGATTTATTATAACTTGTGATTTATTCCATTTTGCGTTTTTTTTTCTTGAAGCATTCTGCCATTCTCCCTCTTGCGTTTGTTCATGGAATTAATTGATCTCTCCCCAAGTTTTTCTCTGATGTGATTTCCTCCTTTTCCAAATTCTCTGATGCATTTCCTTTCGTTCAATTTTTTCTGCTACTTTTTCTCATCCGAATTTCCTTTTTTCTCCCCTGCGTCTCCTCTGATCTTGCGTTTTGTCCATCTTCGCACTTTTTGCTTTGTGGAAACTTTCTGCTGGTAATAAAAGGCGATAGTTCGTGTATACTGTACTCACGTACTGCAAAGAACTACAACATATATTATCGTATTCCGTTATCCGCATCCCTGAGGTGAAGACTCAGTCCAATTTGAGAGATCCGGTGCCAAGGACGCGTTGTTATGAGTACCAGGGATTGATTGCCATGCCCGCACAAGGACGAATGAACGCGGACTTGCGTGCAAGTATTTACGAGTACTGTATCAGTGTATCGTACAGTATGTGTCTGCAAATAACGGTCTCTCGCACACTCAAATTCTCGATGGTACGTTTTCTCTTTTAAATTCCTTTAAAGGAATGTTATCTTGACTTTGCAATGACTTCACTCCGTTCTGCGGGAATAAATTCGGCGAACGAGAATTCCACTTCAGTAGAATTTGAGATTTTAGAATGAACAACAGAATTACTGTACTGTACAGTACTTCTACCGGTTGGACAGAGTTTGCTAGATAAACTGCGTAACAATCTTGAGCAATGAAGCGACGATGAAAAACGCAATCAATCGAAGAATATGAAGGAGATTTATTCGTCCAAGAGCTTGTTGATTTATCCATGTTCGCACAGCGGGAATTCGTCCTGCGCTCAATTATCTTTTTTTCCTTCCTTACGCGGTATTATAGTCGAGCTGGTCGGTTAGATCCGTTGGAAAGACCAGGTGCAGCAATTTTGAAGGATTGCTCGGATTTTCATATTTGGTATTTAAAAATTTGCCACCTACCCGATGGCGCTAAATTCCAACTGATGACTCACCCATTACACTATTTCTGGTTTCAGAATTGAGCGGTTTTGTAAGCTTTCTGGCCTAGTGTCAGTGCAACCAAGGGTTTCGGAAAGCTAATTAGAAATTTCCCTACTTATTATGCCAATCATCAGTGCTTATCTAGCAAATGGAATGAATCTATTTCCCATGGAAAAATCTGAAAATCAACTCGTGTAAGATCCCCGTCTGTGGTTGAAATGGAAAGTCACATGATCATTTTCAGCCTCTCCTCTCGGAAATGAATTTCGTGTTTGATGCCCGTTCCTTGCGTCAACGGGAGTTAATTTTTTGCCAATTTTATCTGCACTGGTTAACAGAGACAAAAACAACGATTTTAGCCCAATTTTGAAACATGATGTGATCGTACAACATTTTGATGGGTAAGAAGTGTGTCGAGATCGTGGACAGTCACGCATTTTAGAAATTTCATCGAAAAAAAATTAGGAAAGGAGAGTTAATACTGTACTGTGAATGCGTGGAAGGTGCAATTCACAATACAGTAATTGAATTGTCGCACTAAATATTGTATCTCATTCATTGCAGAGACGTTCAACGGGCTTATCGAAAAACGTGTACCAGTTGACGAAATCTCCGGTTTCCCTATCGAATTCTGCAGCATTCACTGTAACTGCTCTGGGAGAAATCCGGACATGGATTCAGATCCCCGATTCCTAGAAGCTTTCGAGCTGAACGTCGGAAAAAATATAGTGGAATCGTCTTCTTAATTCCGAAATGTATTCATAAGAGATTTGCGCTTTTCTTATGCTAAGACGGGGCCTGACCTCGGAGGAATGCATTTGGAATTCTTCACGTCTGTCCGTGTTCGCATTTCCTGCGGTTTTTTGCTTCTCTCTGACTTCTTACGCTATTTACAGGATACTGTTCAATGTTAGGCTTGCCGTGCTTTCTGGTTTCTGGAATTATTTTTCCGAAGTCGACCCTCTTTGAGTCGAATTTCAAGGGACCATGGGGTATAGAGAGAAGAATTGCAGGAAATTGTAATTGATTATACCGTATTCTGGGACTTAAATTGCATCTTTCATGAGTTGACAAGATGGTGAAGTTGATGGCATCGGCTCATTCTCCCAATTAGTCTTTCATTTCCTTTCAAATTGCGTCAACTGACATTTTTATCGCTTTTCTCTTTCTTGTGAATAAAGCAATTGGAAAAAGTTCTCCGGAAAATTCTGGTTATGGAGGTTTGAAGAACTTCGACATGGAGAGGTTTTTGGGGAATTCTGACAAGGGCTTGAAGAACAAATTCGACATGGGGAGCTTCGAGTTATCGAGGTTCAAATGTTCTGGATACCATATTTCATGGTGAGGATTTGATTGCTCGTTACGAAACAAAACCGCTCTTTTTCATGGCTGTGCAAGCTTCCCGACAGCAAGCTCGAGCCCTCGAGGACAATCTTCATTGATCTCGTATCTTTCTTACGATATCAATTTTGAACTCTTCAACACCTTCAAGGGATTATCACGGTTCGCTAGTTCCTGAATGTCTTCATCGTTCCGAATTTTGAGGGCTGAAGCCACGTGAACTTGTGCTTCAACATGGGTTTTCACTAGAATGAAGGATTTTCATAATTACCCATTCGTTCGCGGAGATTGATTATTCAACTTGAAGTGGATTCTGAAATGGTAATGCTTGAGCCTTGAGACGCCTCTTGAGATAGGCCATATATTTTTGATTTTTCATAAATCCGGCCTTGAGTGGGAAAAGATGATTGCCTACCCTGCTTGAAGAAGATGCTGGGAATTCGTCTTGAGGTGTGACTCTCCTTGATCAGTACCGATGGTTATGCGAGGTCAATTGTGCAATGATATTTGATTTATCCGTTACGGGATCAGAAATACCGAGAGCGCCAAGATGAGAGATGGTGTTCAGTAGAAATCGTTTTCAACGCGAATAACAAAAACTCCGCCT
Source organism: Notodromas monacha (assembly GCA_905338405.1). Lineage (NCBI taxonomy): Eukaryota > Metazoa > Arthropoda > Ostracoda > Podocopida > Cyprididae > Notodromas > Notodromas monacha. The sequence continues at coordinate 106,596 of CAJPEX010000127.1, read as the reverse complement.
TATGCTGAGTCATACAGTCGTACCTCTTCAAGTCGACTTTCAAGGGACCTGCAGGAAAATTGGAGTTGGCGTGTTTTTCGAGTTGGAGAAAGCAGGAATTTTGTTGGGGGAAAGAGAGAAGAGTTACACGAAATCGTAAAATCGATGATATTCTGGGTTTTAAATTGCTTTCAATGATTTGGCACGATGCTGAACTTCGAGGCTACTGTTCATCTGCCCAATTAGTCTTTCACTTTCTTTCAAAATATATTATTATTGCTTTTCTCTTTCCTGTGTCAATAAAATTACTGTATAGCCATAAGTCCTTGGGAAAATTCGCTGTTTGGAGGGTTGAGAGGGAAAGCTGTTGAGACAGGTAGATTTTTCATGTTATGTTCGATTCGTTTCAAAGGGAATTCAGACAGGGACTTCGAAAGAATGCTGTATATACATAGCGAGGTATTCGATTTAAGGAGGTTCAAGGCACACGTAGTTATATTCTTATTGCTTTTTTCTTCTCTTCCTTGTATCAATAAAAAATATCAAACAAGGCTCCAGAATATTCTTGTGACTGAGTTTTGAGGGGAAAGCCATCGGATTAGAGAGGTTTTTAATGCATTTTTTCTAAAGGAATTTTGGCAGGGACTTCAAAAATCATGGGTATCATGGGACTTGGAGAGGTTCGAGTTATCGAGGTTAAACTCTACTGTTATCGAGGTTAACCTGTGAAGTGCATTGATTTCGTCAGAAACCAATCTTGACAATCGTTCTAATTTTTTGCTAGCACAGTACAGTATAGCTGTGAACCCTCTACTCATCGTAGCATATACGAGAGATACGCAACGCGAAAGACACGGTTTTTTTTATTTTTTAGAAACACTATACTGTACAGTAGTATTGTACTGAACTACGTTGTTGAAAAGTGTACGTCGATTTTAAAAGCTTCGCGATTGATTTGTTGGGTGATCGTGTCCTTCTTGGAAACTGCGAGGAAGAATTTTATCGTTCTTCTTTGCTAAACATTTCCACCATCTCTAATCTCTGCGAGTATTTTCTCATGACGCCGAGAAAAAAAAAGAAATTCTCGTAATCGACAGAAATGAATTGAGCAGTACCGACGCGCCCTTGAATGTGAAAGTCGTCCAGGGAATCGATTCATCAAGCATTTCAAAAGAGAAAAAAAACTCTTGCCGATTTATCCTACTGTACATGATTTGGTTTTGAAAAATTTGACCATTTCTTTGCGTTGCAGTCTCTGTCGAGCTCCGTGATGCACTTCACGCTTCTCTTTTTTTTTGGCTTGAGCTTTAAAGAAACCCTCGGAATGTGCAAGGGCGTTGGTATGCCCAGAGAATGAAACGATGCCGAAGTGTGGCGCGTTGGCAAAGCGTTTGAACTGCCTTTTTTTCTTTTCTGCCAGCATTTCGGTTTAAAGAAGCGGGGAAATCCATGGAAACCCCGGGCGTGTCACGCATGCGGGGCTTCTCGAGCTTCGCGGATGTCAGAACCTTGACAGTGGCGTTTAGGCCTGCGAAAAGCCCGTACGAGCTTGTTTACTGCAAAAACCCCGGGGTGTGCACTCAGCGGGGGGCAATTGCCCGTATTGTGAGGCAAGAGAAGTTGTTTTTTGTTTCCTCTCTTCCCAATTCTGGGAAAAGATTTTTTCCAAAGAACTGGTGGGGGAGTTCCCCTCCATTTGAGATAAGATCCTATTTGCTTGGAGTTGCACTGCGCGAAATTTGAGCGTAGCGAGAAAAATCTTGTGTTCGGAGAGAGAGAGGGGGGGGGGATTATGGATGCTGTTGGGTGTTCGGTTGCTGCGAGTCGTCTTCTGGCTTGATGATGGTCTCTTTGCTGCTGCTATCCAGCTGTCACCGACGGATTTGGGTGCGTCTGCAAATTTTCTTGTTTTTCAGGCCTCGCTTTCCTTGACACCCGAAAAGACTTGCCTGCTTGCTGATGGTGATTTCATTTTGCATATGGTGGGGGGCCCAAAGATGCCGACGTACTGTAGTAGGTGTTCGGACCTTACCTCTATGTCTGAGGGGCTGTATCACGTTTTCCCGTAGACTTCATGTTGAACAAATGGAATTGATTCTCCGGTGAAAAAAAAACAAACAAAAAGAAGAAATAATTCTCGAAAAATTGAATAATGCATTTTTATTCTCAACTTCAAGATGAAGAAAATCACTGTGCAGAAGAAAACCGCACATAATCTGATCGTTTGCCATTCAAAGGAGCTCAAGGAACATATATTGTAACAAGAATCAGTGTAGCTGTACTGTGGACAGGTGATGGAAGGAAATATGCTCCGATCGAAGAAGCGCGAAATAAACGTGTTCTTGATCATGAATCCGAGTAATTTAGGACTGAAATTTATTCTCAATATTTGTGAATACAGTATATAGCTCGATTAGTTCAAAAGATGTTGGACTCCTTATAAATAAATTTTTCTAGAAATGTTGGAAACGTGTCCGTATCTCGAGTCCTGGTGTTGGGCAGATTTTCAAGGTTTAAATGGCCTCGAGTCGAATTGTCCGAATATTGGGGTCCCACTATATTTTGGTCCAACAGCGTTAGGTTGGAACCTGGTTGTATTTCACCATTACGTGGCAAAACTGTGCTTAGATTTTTAGTCGAATGAGCGCGAAGTTCTTGTTCATCTGACGCAAAAATCACTGGTTTAGCAAAAAATTCCTAGCACAGATGAAACTTCCTAGGAAACACGGAAACCTCGGTGGCAGTCGTCGTTCGTGTGTAATCGTGTACCATGGGGCCCCAAGATGCAGACGTAATTGTTGTGCTTTTGGAACTGTTTTCGTGTGTTGGAACGTCCACATTTTGGATCAAATTAAAAAATTCTCCAACGGGAACGATATGGATCACTTCTACTCTTATACAGATACTGTATACTGTTCAGCAAAATACAGGAAAAAGTATTCCAAAAAAAGAAATTTGTTCGCTTTTAAAATACTCTCTGCAACGATCGTGTCTACGGCGGATTTTCTGTATGTAGCGAAATTTTTTATAATTTATTTTTGCCCAATAGGGTTGTCAACCCATCTTTAAAGGGGTTCTCTGCAAACAATTGTTTCCTAGCACTGTACCGTAAATGCCGTTTGTAGAGAGATGCCACCTGTCGCTGACTTTGATCCGATAGAATTAAATTGTCTTCATTAGTTTTTCTGAAGTGTTGGTGTAGAGTATCCGTATCTCGAGACATGTTTCGGATGTTGGGGCAGATAGTCCGAGTTCGAAGTGTCGGAAATTTGAATTGTCTGTATGTCGGGGACCCCCTTTTTTTCGCCGTCCTTCATGCCAGAATTCCTCGCTGCGGGTAATTTGATCGCGGTTACTCGGCCAGTAGTCAGATGGGACGGGAAAGAGCGAGTTACCTATCATTAGACCAGGTGCCGGCCGGCTAGTTCCATCGGCGGCACGTTCTCCAGTACCGACGAGGTTGCCAAGTTCGTGTCCCGGCGACGGGTAGTCGGGAGACTCGGGACGAGCCCCTGTCTGGAGTCACGGGTCACATGACTTCAGGAACCTTAGACGAGATAAACAGAAAGAAAGAACGAGAGAAAGAAAAAACCTGAGTCAGAACCCCGCGAGGCACTGGTTTTCCATGCTTCTTCTCAAGCCGCTGCTGGTGGATTCCTCATACTGTACTGTATCAGTATGTAGTGGTTTGGTTGTTGAACGCCTGATACTTGGGATGTATCTGTTTTGTGCTGTCCCTTATACAGTATTAGTTAATGAGAACGGAATACAGTATCTGCATTGATTCTTTTCGTGGGAGGGCTTCTGACAATTGAGTATTTTGTGTCGTCCACAGCCACCGTCCACGAGTGGAGATGAAGAGGCCTTTGTGTTCGGAAAATCGTTTCATGCCGTTGGGATATTCATAAAATATATAATGTTCATTCATTTTCCTGAAAAGTGTTACATGTTTATTTTGTGTTTTAATAATAAATGCAGTCAAACTTCTTTAAATCGTATTGCAAGACACCAGCAAAAGTTCGAGTTAGGGAAGCAAGCATTTTTTGTCAGAGGAAGGTGAAGAATTACAGTAAATCGTGAATTGGTGATACTCTGGACCTTGAATTGCTTCTTGAATGAGATGACAGGATACTGAACTTGAAGGCAAGGGTTCACTTGCCCATCAGTCTCTCACTTCCTTTCAAAATACATTGGTAATTTTATATTGATTTTCTGTGTGAATAAAATATTTCCTGTGTCAATAAAAGGCCTCCAGAAAATTTAAGTTAATGAGGCTTGTGGAGGAAAGCGTTCGAGTTGGGGAGGTTTTCAATGCATCGTTTCTGAGGGAAGTCATGCAGGGACTTGAAAAAAATTGACATCGGGAGTTCCGAGTTATCAAGGTTCAACTGTATGCCGTCAGGGAGATATGGGAACGTGGTTTACCGCAGAAATCGAATGGAGGACTGGTCGGAAAGTTTTTTTAAAAACAGACATGATACGTATTGCGTCATGACCTCGATGACATATTTTCTTTCGTGTGCTCGCATTGTCTCGGTCTTCGGAAAAATGTGGGCGAACGAACTGGTGGAAAACGCTGGAATTCTTTCCCCCCGTCCAATTATTTTCCCGTCGCATTAAAACCCGCGATGGGGATTTTTGATTTCATTAAATGCCGTATTTTTTTTTCTTTCGATGGACATGTGTGATATGACATTTTTGCGCGATTTATCGCCAGTGATGGATATCTCGTTTTCGAGGATTGGCAAATCACCGTCATTTATAGCTGCTTCTGAGTTGGACAACATGTGCGATCATTGCGAGGCACTATTTTGTAAATTCCCATGTAACTGTGGAAAGATAATGGAGTCGGGCTGATTCTTCTCACAGTGAAAGTTCAGGGCCACAACGATGCTGATGATCGTAACTGGGCGAACGAAAGTTCACCACACAGGCTTTCCCTGTGAAACTTAATATTCATAAGTTCGGTTGGTCTCAGCCACAAAAGAGCACATCGTATTTCGGTCGATCTTACGCTATAGCAGAAGAGAAATTCGTGTGAATTGTAGTTTAATTCCTAAATCTGAACTACTGTACCTGTATCTCGCTCACATCTTGATGTTATGTAGACTTTGTAGAAATCTGTAAATCGATTTTTGTGTGCAGCTTCTGTGACAGGTTCGTTTCATTATTACTGCGGAATTGGTTGTTTTTAGGTTGACATGAAAAATGAAACCGTTCTTCGCAGTTGCGGGTGCGTGTGAATGATGCTCCCTGTCGTAGTTATATTCAAATGTTTATGAAGAAAGACAACGTGATCCGCTGCGTGTGATGTGTCAAACTTGGGAGGCTCAGAAAGGAATATGTTGGGAATGTCATTCGGAAAAACATGAAACATTCAGAAATGTATGTGTTCGGTTTCCGAAAAGGCGCTTTCCAGATTCTTCCCAGAGCTACAGTAATGTGATGCAGTTCAGTATTATAGAAAGGCGAGGAAGCTATGGCAGGGAAAAAAAAACTCTTTCTTTAAATCCAGGTTTATGGCATTCAACTTGCTGGGGATATTTTTGAATCCTGGTAACAATCGCGAATGGGTTCGTCTCCGTTTTCTGGCGTGTTTACAATGATAATCGAGTTCAAAAAACGAAAGCTTTTAGTGACGCAGCGATTTTGAAGCGTGCATTATTCAAGTATCGGATGGATTTCATTTCAATCGCATGGAGAAAAGGGTAGTAATATTTCAAAGGGTCCCTCGTCATCCTTTCTTTTTTCAGTTGCCTTTTATTCTCTAAATAGCGTACGATGGAAGCAATTTAGTCCTTATAGAAGCTTCTCATATCTATTTAAAATGTTGCCTTCTTGCAGCTGCAAGATTTTAAAGGAAAAGAAAAACTTGCAAGCGTCATTCCTTACAGAATTTTAGCAATTTTCGTTTCGGTCTCTCCGTCTATACATGGCTTAATCCGTTCTGTTTTCATTTCCTGGATTAAAAATGCAGATTTCTAGGAAAATAGGAAAAATTAAAACACGGCGAAACAGTTCCTATCCTTCCTTACAGAATTCAAGCAATTTTTATCTGAATCGTCTATGAATAAATTAATCCGTTCTGTTTTACTTCCTGTATTATAAATGCAGATTCTTGGAAAAATCGGAGAAAGTAGAACGTGGCGAAACAGTTCCCAAGAGTTGCTCTTGGACGTAGGGAATGTGCATCCTTGTTTCTGCAATGCATTTAGACTCTTCCTACAACGATATTCAAGGGACCAGGAACAAAAACTCGTCTGTAGAGAGAATTTCGTTGCCGAGGACCCATATCACATGAGGAAAAAGCTCTCTGGGCCAAAAATATTCGCTATGCGAAGAAAATGCTTGCAAACAAGATACTTGGATGGAGTCTGCTTTTAATATCTTGAAACCTTCGCTTGCACGCTAAAAATCAAGAATGTACTGTATGTGCAATACTTCATGTAGAAATTTGATGTCACGAAAAAATAATTTGAAAGGGGGAAAGGATTCTAGCGTTTTTCAAGTTTTTTCCCTTGCATATTTCCGTTGTTCAAGGCACTAAGGTGGGTTTATTCGAAAGAGTTGTTGGAAATGAAAATAAATCGAATTTGACTGCCCTAATGAGCGATCAAGAAAAGTGATGATAAATTTCAAAAACTGAACGAAGTTCATCCTGTGAACGGACAGCTGAAAGCGTAAAATGCGCGATTACGAGATTAGTTTTTTCTGTTATTGCTGCAGTCATAGAAGCATGTATTTCGAAAATTGGCTAAAATAGGTCATCATCTGGTCGAGTCAAACCGATTTGTTACGCAGTAAAATACTGTAATTGGACACTCGCTTGAGAATGATTTTTTTAGTGCCTTTTCTTTTATTCGTCAGCTTTTCTCCATTACTTTGATGAGTTTCGCCTTCAAGTTTGATGGGAAGACGTTGGTTGAAGAAATTGAACCAGAAAGTAGCCTTCAAAGCTTCTTGTGACAATCACGATTTCCTCCAATTGCGTGCTGTGCAACTCGCTTTCACTTCCCGCATGTTTTCCCCCGACAAACTGAACGCAACTCCAGCTTTAATCCCCGCCGTGATGCATCATTTTCAGCCCTAATTGTGTCTCTTTCGTTTGCATGAAGATCATCATTCTTCGTTCCGAAACGCGTGCGTATGGAAGCCCGCAGAAGTCGACTGCTTCGTTGTACGAGAATTAGTCAAACGTAACGGTTCTTTCGTGGTATGTGGATCACCGAGCTTGAGAAGGTGTGACGAAGACATGCTGTAGACGAGAAAACAAGTGTATTTCGTCACCTGGTTTTCTTGGGGTTCATCGAATGTTAATTCCGCGTTCGTGGAACTGAGCAACGAACGAGGCTTAGAGCGAAAACACCATTTTTTTCGGCTGTGGAAACGTCTGGCGTGACTTTCGAGCCACGATTCGTGCTTTGAATTGAGCTGCGGTATGGATGCATACCAGAGAGGAGCTTCTTGAAGGACGGTTTTTTTTTCGGACTTGAGATGGAATCCGCGGAATACTTTCGCACCTTTGGTCCATCCGTGTCTGTTTTTGTAGAATAAATTTCGCTGTGATGAAACTTTTGATTTTGAGATGCAATACAGTACACTGCTTTGCATTGCTTGATGTTCGACCTATATGCAATGCAGTTCCGGGAAATACGCCTACTTGTGGAAAACCGAGGTGAATAAATTTTGCGGAGCAGTGAAAAACTGATTCTCGAGTACAATTACAGGTGTTGCTCCAATTTTAATTCGAAAATCTCGCGCTCCGTGGGTTATCAAAATGTTCTAGGGCTGTTTGCTCCAATAAATTCAAACTATTCGTGAGATCAATCTTCAAAATGGAATAGGTGTTCGCTCTGTCAATAATTGAAGCCATTCTTGTCTATTTCTTTTGTGGGCAAGAATGAAACAGCGGATTTCTTGGGGCGAAAAATTTTGAGCAATCTCCTTGATCTTACCTTATGGATTCCGCAACGGAGTCCAAACCAGGAAACTTTCACCCTCAACCCATTCATTCTGAATTTTCAACGTTCTTTTCACGAGGGAATCGAATGAACAGAACATTCCATTGTGATTCTTCTGCGTGGATCTTCGTCTGGGCAAAAATTGCCGTCATTCCTTTAGAAATTTTAGTTGTGCTGACGTTTAACATTAAAATCGAAAGCCTGAAACTATCCCATCCTGAACTAACTCAACGTTGTAGCCTATCGTTACTTAACTAAGCTAACCAAAAAACCAGCTACTCTGAAAATCCGGACTCTATTTGGGATTTGGTCACGTTACCTGCAGAATCCTAAAAAAGGGAGTATGTTTAATGGCATTCACGGTTGTCTTGCGGTTTTCTGGTTCCGATTGCGAGAATATTGTACTGTCAACAAGCTAAAGAGGTTACAGTGGGGCCCCAAGATGTGGACAATTGGCCATGGTCCTTATGTATTGGAGCATCCAACGGGGGAAGTACACTTCCCCGGATCACGTTTTCCCATAGACTTTCAATAAGAGCTGATATACAGTACAGTAATTGGTTCTCCAGTTCATCAAAAATTAGGAATAAATTCCCCAAAAAAATTGAATGAAATGTATTTCTCAATTGAAAGATACAGAATTTAACTGTATGGAAGAAAACCACACAGAATCAGAATTTCTGGTATCAAAAGGACCCCAAGAAGTGAAGAAAAAATACGAATTTTGCTATACAGTGCTGTGCATAAATAATGGAGAATACCCAAAAAAGAAGCACAAAATTAACTTATTACTGTATATATTTACTCAAATGTATAATAAAAATAAAATTTATTTTCAACTTTTATGAATATAAATATTTCAATTTGTTCAAGAGCTATACAAATGTTTGAAAATTAACAAATATTAAAATTTCCTATAAATGTTGGAAAAGTGTCCAGATGCTTGGTCAGATTTTTCAACAGTTTATGTGTCCCCAAGTCAAATTGTCTGCCCATTGGGTTTTCCGTATTTTGGAGTCTCAATCATTTTAATTGATTTTCCTGTTTATTTGTCAGAAAAATAAAATACAATACATATTTAATTTTTGTAACCACCGTGTAAAAGCTCAATTTGTTTGATATCAACATTTTGAAGAATGAAATTTTTCAATTTGTCTAGGAAGGTTGGTGTCGTGTTTTTATATCGAAACATTCTCTGGATGTCGGGTCAGATATTTCTACTTATGACGTGTCCCTATGTCGGCCCCCCAGTGTTCTGTGTTCAGTTGGCAACGCTGATCATTCCCCGGCGCCGGATCGCTGAAGAAATGTGTCCGTCCGGTTTTTACGTTCGCCGCCTCCCTCCCATCCTCTCCGCACACTCCCTCCTTTTAATCCACGGCGCGTTTCTCGTATGACTGAATGCTTACGTGTTCTTCCCCCGTTCATCTGTCCCCGCGCGCGCTTCGTCCGTCCGTCCGTCTGAGCGGCGGCAGCCGAACAAGTTACCGGTTAAAAACGATTCGAATATGGTTGAAATGAGTGAATTGTTGCGGGCGATCCGTGAAATTGATTTGTGGAAGTAAGTACAGTACAGTATAATTTTTTTGCTCCAGAAGGCAAGGAGCCCGTCTACGTCAATATCGTCATCCTAGTACAGTATCCACAGTGTGGTATGGTTGCTCGTAGTCCTCGAGACGGCACAAACGCGGGAATGAGAAGTTTTTTCTTCCTTCTGATACATGGAAACAGTACAGTACTATATAATGCCCAGTCTTAATGATAGCATTTCTGGAATTTTGACTGTTGTAGGAATTCGGCGCATGGAATAAAAACGAATAAAAAAAATGATGTGGAAGAGGCCCAGCAGATCACTTCGAAGTGAACTGATCAGTGTGGACCGTGTCGTGGACATCTTGAGAAACGATTTATGTGTTAAATTTGATTATGGAACAATGTTAAAACTTGAAAATTTAAAAAAACTCAGAACCCGCTAGTCTAGTTAATTAAGCACAATATGAATCTTTTTGTTTGACATGTCGTTTCTCCGGTTCAGCTGTTGGTTTAAAAAAAATAAATAAATAAATAAAAATAACGGAATTACTTGCGTCAGCTTGGTTATTGTAGGTTTTAGCTGCTGCTTCATTAGATAATCACATTATCTGATAGGGATCAGTATGCCAATGTCCCTCGTGCAAGGACGGCTATCAAACGTGGTTTATTGCTTCAAGAGCATTACGTTCAGTGATGATGACGAAACGGTGCAGGAAAGTTTCTTCGGTGGTGAATTCTTGAAGAACTACACGTGTTGTGACATGTATTGTACATGTTTTCTAGTGACCGTTCCCTTGTTTTGAATGTTCCGCACAAAAGGTGACCGTGCGAAACAATACTCGTGTCCACATATAATTTTCTTATTACTTCTTGGCGGAAAAGAAATGGCAACACCATTACCTACACAGTACTTTGTATCATGGTTAATACGTTTGATATCGATATCCTTGTATTACAGTAGAATCTCGCTACAACGAATATTCACCTACGACGAAGTAATATTTTAGGTCCCTGCTGAATGACTAATGAGGTTCTTTCGTAACTTTAATTTTTGTTCAATTTGTTCTTTTGTAATGTTGAAATAATGATGTGTCTATGAGAGCTGGAAATAACTTCTGTACATGCTGGATGTACAATAGTGTACAATACATGGAAACTGTGCAGTAGTGAAGTGCAGAAACTGCACCTTGCCTTGCTGTTCAAATTGGATGTATACGTTGCAGTATGCTATATTAATTATTTCAGAATCAAAGTGGTCTTCAGTTGGTGGATTTTTCACGTGAAAATAGGAAACAATAACGCTTTTTTACTTTAATACTGGCAGACCCTCTCTACAGTACATGAATTTCATTTCTACTGTATAAACATTACTGTGCTGGTCCTCCAGACATCATGGACGTCTTACGAATCTATGGGCGAAAGTGTGTGTCTTTCTCCCAATGATCTATATTTCGTAGTCCTACGGGACAAAAACCGATAGTTACAGTAGTTCATCTGTAAGTTGGGGAAATCCCTGGCCGTTTCCACCCAGGAAGGGTAGCCTATGTCCGGCATTCGAGCTAGATGAACTTTTTGGCTGATGCCGGCGTCTGGCTCGCCAAGTGGAAAATACCCCTCGCGGGAAGGAAGCTCAATATCCTCGATCAAACAGAAAGTCACCTTGGATCGGGTGCAGTACAGCGCAGTACTTGAGGGCAGTTCACGGAGAAAAGGGGGGGGGGTCTTACCACTGATGCTGCTGCTGGACGGGTTCGCCGCGCATGGTTGGTCAGAGCGCGAGTCGCTCACCCCGCGCGCCCGCCGCCATGGGCCCTGCCGGTTTCTGGCATCCCTCAGACTCCCCAGCTCAGTGTCATTCCCGCAAGCTCCACCGCCGAGATTAGGCGGGAAACGAGTGGTCTCGGGGAGCACAGAAAAATGCTGTTCCATTTGGCAAGTCGTGGGGAAGGAGGAAAATACTGTATCAGCTTCCTGGTAGTGTGCCTGTCTGTGTATTCTCAAATCACGAGAGAGTGCAATTTTATTTTATTTAGGCAGACTACGGGCGTGTGAGAAGGGAATGTCGCCGTGGGACGTTCCGCGTTACGCCGAGAGGTGACTCACCCGCGTGGCCTTACACATGTGGTGCGCGGTGGGTTTGAGAGGGGAGTAAAGAGAGCCGCAAGTGCGTAGTACGGCGTGAGGCATGGATGTCGGATATCTCGCAGAATAAGGGAAGTCGCCGGCGCTCAAAGACGAGGAAGAAGATGAAAAAACCTGTTTACGCGTCGTGGGATAAGCACCACCGACACCGAGTATTGTTTATGTTCACGTTATCTTGTCTGTGGGAAAGTGAGAGTGAGGACACCCGATCCCGACGCCCCTGACGCGACTCCCCCTCCCCCCCGACTGTTGTGTTTGTGTCAAGTTCATAGTTGGAGTGTTTTGGTGTACATGTACCGTAATCAACTGTGAATGCGATCGTTCCGGTTGTATCACTGCGACTGTTTGCGTGTGTCAAAAGATGGGTGAAGACTGTCGTCCATGTCGAGACGTGAAGGTGGTTCCGTACCTTATCATGAATTGTGTACCACCGCGAAGACTGAGTCGTGTATGTTCATGTACAGTACCAACTCCTGGGTGAACCGTGTGGCATAATTCCGTCTGTACCTTCCTCGTCATCCAGCTCAATCTAACATTACAACTTCCATCTCCGTCTGGCTGAGAACTCAAACGTTGACTTCTATTTGATGTTCGAACTCAAATTTCTTTCTTTAAATTGTTCAAATCATGTCTCCCGTAATGGATTCCTCCTATTATACAGCGGAACCTCTTTCGAATTTGAAAGGACCAGCAAATAAATTCGAGTTAGGGAAGCAAGCATTTGTGTTCTGGTGAAATAAAGAGGGAAGAATTACAGGTAGTTTGAATTAGTGATACTGTATTGTGTGCCTTGAATTGCTTCTTGAATGAGTTGTCAGGATGCTGAACTTCGAGATGGGGGTTCGTTTGCCCAATTAGTCTTTCTCTTCTTTTAGAAACACGTAAAGTTAAATGTTTGTTGCTTTTCTTTCTCCTGTCTTGAATAAAATAATAGCAGCAAGGTCTCCAGAGAATTCGAATATGGAGGTATGAGCGGGGAAACGGTCGAGTTACGGCGGTACTGCATTTGACTTGGGGAAGTCCGAGTTAGCGAGCTTCAACTGAACAGTTCTGTGCTGTACTATGAATATGGGAAAGGCCACGTTCAAAATTTAGCTCCAGTATGATGTGGTTTTAGGGAGAGTTTGGTGATGTACTTCGGTATACCAAACGGCGTGTCTCCCGTTCCGCGACGTGGTACCTTTGAAAGTATCTGTTGTGCACGATGGATTGCAGGCTGAAAATGCCGATGGTGTGTTCGGCAACCGTGGAGGAATGAGAAACGCGGCCGGGCGGCTGATCACCTGCTTCAGTATGCCGCGTGTCGTCTGGCGCGCCGTGCGTGGAGGCGTTGGGTTCGAGACGCCACCGTTATCGCGTTCGAGTTGTGAAATACCTGAGGCAGCTGCCGTTGATTGGCGTCGAAAGGCGGAAATTAAAGGTGCACGCGGTTGAATTAACGAGGTTGGGCAATAAGAATAGTGTGTGGGTGAGCTTGGCGAAGCGCTTCGCTTGACTCATTGGCACGTTATGTTTTCCGATCCGCAAGCTGGGCTTCTGAAGTAGTGGAAAAGATTTGTGGCTGGATAAAAAATAGTGTTACGACAGAACCGATTGCAGATCTGATTTTTACCGAGAGAATACAGCCTAATGGCGGAGAAGTGGAATGTTGAGTACGTTGTATGTCTTCGGGAATAGTGAAATAGCCATATCGTGTTACGTTCTCCGTTTCCTATACTGAAAAGCGCTGCTTTTACGTGGTGCCTTTGATTTTATTCACGAGCGCCTATACGTTTATCGCATGAATCTTGTTGGGTTTATCTTAAGGCTGTGTGAGTTCTAATATCAGAACATGAACTGTGTTAAACAGGGATGAAAGTGACATTGGTCTGACTTGGCAGGAGCAAAGTTCGGGGTATTGCAGTGATAGTGATCCATGTAGGAGCTTTAACGGATGTTCACACAAAATGGATCTTCGAATGCCTTTGAATACAATATCACAGGAAAACTCGATTGCTTTTTATGTTTCGGAGATACTGCAGTGAACATGCAACTTGAACGCAGTATTGCTATGATGGTGCGGGGAGTTGCCGGAATTTTAGTGTGTTTTTTTTGTGACTTGAGAATTTCCGTGATTGATTTTGTTGGGATCAATCAGTGCAAGTGGACTGATCGATTCCGTTTTTTGTCGGATCTTTGTGATTGCATATGAACAATGCTTTTCCTTCGTCCATTTTTGTAGGACCCGAGGTGAAGAGCGTCAAGATGGGCCCGATTAGCTCGCCCATGGGCTCAGTGGCGATGGGTGTAACTTATAGAACGCGATTAGCACTGAGTCCGCACAAACTCGAGCGCTCAGCGCCTGTGATGCTAAAAAGTGATCATTTTGAGGCCGGAAGTGATGAGCGGGCGACTTCCTCCTTCGCCGGCACCACGTTTGCACGTGGAGATGAAACCAGGTGAGTTTTTTCTCCATTGCCTTGACATTTTTTCCGACCTTGTTGTGGGAACGAGTTGCGCACACTTCCCGTAACGTGTTGCAATTTCAACCTCACGACGAAGCGTATAATTTTCTGGTTTCACCGTCTGGTGGAGGTGATGGCGGAATAATGTGCAGTATTCCTATTCTCTCGAGTGTTACGTTGCATGACTTTTTTCGTAGATTATGCCCCTTTTCTGCCTAGTGGCCTAATTATGGTACTGTAAATGCAATACGTATCTTGGACCAAACCCTTCCGCGGTGGTCGCTATTGGGCGGAGTCGGGCTCGATCGAGCAGATTGTCGTGGGGTTTTTTCAAAAGTTTGTCGGTAGCTTAAAATGAAGTTCTTCGAGAGCTTAACTTGAATGCTTCAAACCACTTGGGCATCAAAAAGGCAAGATATATTTGTACAATACTGTACTATAGAAATAATGAAGCATAATTCATTCGCTTACTCGAGCAACTCCTTGTTGACGTAATAAACATTCGACTGAGTGTATAGCATTTCGAACTTCGTATAACATGCATTCAGCCGCAGAACGACTTCAATTTTTACGATCAAATTCTACTCAGTAAGAATTACGTCACTTTTCTTCATGCGTTCGACTATGAAAACAAATAACGGGTAAAAATTATGAATCAGCCCTTCTCATTCGTTGAAAAATGTGGTCGTTCGGTTGAATTTCCGAGGGATTCCGGCGTGAAGGTCGACTTCGCCTGTGGAGCCCAGTATTTTTAAAACCCATTTCCTTTAAAATTGTCTTCGGTTTTTCTTCATGCTACTTCATTATCCGTCACTAGTATCATAGTCAGATTTTTTTGTCAGATCTGAAGATTGATCCTGTGCACCTGCGATCTTAACTATTCAGCTATTCAACAGGAATCCAGAAGCTTTTTAATTTTTATGTGGTACAGGTGGACTCGATATCAATATTCAAAGGAATAAAGCGGGCGAGTAGTTGATTGTAGTGAACATGATCGAGAAAATTGCTGTTCTTATGATCCCCGAAGAGCGTTGGCTATTCAATTATTGAAAACGCGCTCAGCGAATAATCGAGCGATCTATGGAAGATTAGGAAATACAGTACTGTAATTTTAAAAAAATTGTTCATTCCAATTCTCCACCAATTTAAAGGCCCACCTGTGTATACTTCTATTTTTAGTTCGCGCTGCAATTTCCTACTTCGGCGTTTTCACGTAATTTGGCTTGGGGCAAATGCATTGTGAAGTTGTATCAACCGATACAAATCGCCGGAAGGCCAATTTTTGACGAGATCAAGCTCTGATCTCTTGAAAAGATTGTTCGTTTTGTGGGTTTGCAGTAATAATTTCGAACAATGGGAACAAACTTCGTACACGTCAGGAATGCTCTACATGTATTACATACAATTCTTATTGTTGAATAAGGTGTTCTTTCAAGTACTGTACAATACTTTTTGGCAGTTGGCGAGGTTAATTTTGAAAATCTCGTTTCAATTGGATGTTGTACAGGATAGCTTGTTATTGTAAGGTTTGTTCTTTTCCAATTCTAAGAAGTCGCTATACATGAGCACGAAAAATTTTGCAAAATATTGAGTTCGTCATGATCTAATATTGTCGGAGAGCGTTTTTTTCGATTATGTTCTCCCATGAGACATCGAAACTTCGAAAGCGTACAATTCTATCCGAGGAATCTTGGAATCAGTAATGGTTTTTTCCTGAGGTTTTCTTCGTTTCTAGTTCGTGGAACGAGCAAAACTGAGGGGTATTCTCTGTTTCTGTAATGACAAAACTGTCGGAATGAATCTTTAAGATTTGGAAGATGATTTCGTGGAAATCATTGTTTTTGGGCGAGAGGAAAGATTTATTGCGAAACCAGACATGTTTTATTCTGATGACGTGGGTTTCTGAACACGCTTCCCTCGCCAGAATCTCATGTGACTCGGCTGTTCCACGAAGATGTTTGTCGATGGATCCTCCATATCAGATTTAGGTATTCGTTAGAACTTCTTGATAGGACAGAGGAGGAATCTTGTTTTTACGGACTGAGTGAATACATGCTAAGATTTTCTCTCTTACAAGAAGTAACCAACTCGCGCTTTCTTTTTCTAACAGTCCAATTTTCTATATTTTCCACAGAAATTCGGACAAGAATCCTGTCGGTTGGTTCGAGAAGTGAGTACAACAATACCTTCATAAAGTTACGCTGTTCCCGATGCTATTGTTTCCCTCTCGTTGTTCGGGAAGCAGGCAGACGCTGTTGTCCCGGAAAAACTGTGGTGCTTTCGTTGACTTCGACGAGTCGTCGACAGAGTGCCTCGTGCCAGATCTGACGGCGTCTTTCCCGTGGATTGCCGAATCGAGTGGAAGTAGTGGCTCCTCATCCAAGACGGATTCGTCCCGTCCGAATCCTTCAAGTTCTGGACCCATCGCCGTGGCTCCAACCAGTGGATTGCGGAGAACACGGCCATCCGGTGACAGACTTTCCGTTGCTTCGTCCTCAGAAAGTCCACCTCCTGAAGATTTTGTTGTCGTTAGCACGGTGAGTGAACGAGTGCTGAATTCTACTCATGTGGGATTCCCGTGGTTTTGAATTGATTCATCGGTTGGAAATTGCCTACTACTCCGCCTTATTGCGGCCTTCGATGGAAATATCCACTGTTGATCATCAAGGTGCGACGCGCAATATGTTTTTTCAACTAAGTCATCCCCAAACGAGATTAGCATGAGGTAACGAGGGTTAGTTCATAAGTATCCATTTTTTAGTTATTATTTTTAAGTGTTTCGCTGAGGTATGGAGATGTCATGATTTCTACTTGGAAGGTCGCATTACTGACAAACGTTTCCATTTTCTATTGCTCAAGTTAGAATGGAGAGAAACCTCTCGAGTTGCGAGTGCACCTCATTACTGTGAATTAATAGCGTCCCCACTGATACAAGTAGAAACTTCTTGCAATTTTTGTGGTAGCTGTCTTATGATGTCTATTGATAGCACTTTTTTGATGCGTGTTGATTTTTTTACGGTACTCGCGCTTTTCGTTGCATAGTCGTTCACAGCTGGCCCTTAGAAAAATGCAACTTGATGGAATTTTTTTTTTGTCTTGAATCGTAGAGTCCGCCGTTTGCCTCAAGGGATTCCGACGTCGAGGATCTCCCAGCTTTCTACGATGCGCTCAGCGTAGCAACGAAAGTTCCGTTGCTCTCCTCGTTCGATGACCAGATCGAAAGCGTCGAGGATCAGTTGAAAAGTTTAGAATTCGACAAGAAAGAGTTCGATTCTTTCGTGAATGAACTGAGCTCGCGTGAGGATATGACCGTCAGTGAAGCCACGGCTGCAGAAATGTCGGACGAAGAATGTGATGAACCCAAAAAGGAAGAAAGAGGTGGAGGAGGGAGATTACATGCAGCTGTCCCGATGCCATTACGATCCACGTCGCTTTGGATTTCTTGTTGAATTCGGTTGGATCTCGTGTAGCCTTCCGCGAAAGTTTCGTGTGTTTCTTGCGAACATTTCTTTCTTCTTTTTTTTTTTTTGCTTCCTAGTGCCTCACCTTTATGTTTTGGATTCTTCATTCGCGAGTTTCGGAGTGTGCGAGATGTGCGACCCTCTTGCGATGTTTTCCCTCCTTTGAAATGAGTAGGCTTCTTTTTTATGAGCTGCGTTGAATTCACGTGCCTGAAATTTGTGCGCCTAGGATCACTTTCGGTGAGATTTGGCAAACTCTTACAGGGAAGTTGGTGAACGCGTTCAGTTTCTCACGCCGGATTTGAATTTTCGAATATCGCTTGTTTCCGGATGCGGTGTAATTTTTTTCGAATCAATTTTGTTTTTCGAAGGCCAAGTGTTCTTGGCGCTTTTATTTGCGGAGCCCCATTTTTGTTGGTTCTTTTGGGATTATTTACCGTCGGTAAATGCCTTTTGTGCTGTGATTGATGGGGTGGTTATCTGAAGGATTCGAAAATTATATTCCAGAAGCGTGACTTTAAAAAGCTGGGGCCTTTCATTTGTGAGCGCAGGCGTAAATATGCTGAGACGATAGCTATTGAGGTACGATTTATTTTATTTTGTGGGGATGAGGGGTGTCCTGAGGAGACTTAAAATAAAACCTTACATTGATTACTCCGTCAGATGACATCTCTTCATTTCAGTGTCGCACCGACAACTGGTCTTCGTACACTTGGTGCGTTGTTTGAAGCCGTGATTCGGAACGCTTATATGCTGAATTTTAATTCCAAGATTTACCCCATCGAACATCCCGGGAGTTTGACGATGTCCTGAAGCCGTTCACAATGATTAATACTGTACAGTATTACCTGAAGTACAGTATTAATTTTCAGTTTTCTAGCAAATGATGCTTCTGCAAAGTTTGCGACTCCGTGTGGGGTAGGGTTGATGAAGCTCATTCGGTGCTGGATGCAGCGAATGAGGGGTTAGTTTCTGGATATTTGTGTTCCATTAGTTCAAATTCCAGACGAGAGAAAATCAGAAGCTTGGAACGTAATGAGAAAAATTATTCAGTTTTCGGCTGAGCCGTTGAAGGAACTTCCTGTGTCAGATACGTTTGCGTGCTGTTCCAGGAAATGATGTTCTTTCCCAGTGCAAATTTGTGATGAATTGAAAGCAAATGCTACTTTTCAAGTTCATAACTTGATGTTTGTCGTGTTGTTCGTGTCTTTCGAATCTGAGTTCAAGTTTTTAAAATTTACGAAAAATTAGGTGGGTTTCGTTCTGTACTGACACAACATTTGCCGAAGTACGTATTCCACCGAACACTGCAAGAGAAAAGCGTGGTGCGCGTCTTGTGTGGGTGCATTATTTTTGCAAAATTTCCCGTAAGATTGGTACGCTGCATGCTTGAAAAAAAAATGAATCCGAGGCTTGTCCCACATGAATGTAGCCTTGGGTATTTTTGGAGTGGGTATGCCCCAAAACCCTAAAACTTCATGGGCTAAATTCTAAAATTTTATTTATGGGCGTACCCACTCTGGAAATACCCAAGGCTACGTTCATGTGGGACAACCCTTGTAAGTATTGAGCTACACCACTACAGTAGCAGGAAATTCTTCATGATGCACGGCCTTGCATTAGGAATGACATTTCATATTTGAAGAAAGATAAATTTGCATCGAAGTTGAATTCATCTATACTATGTATTTCCGTACTTGGACTATTTTTGTCCATCTTCCTTTTCGTGAGCTCACTGGAATTTTTTCAATCTTAGAAACAAGGATTAATTAAAAACAAAACGAAGTTTCTTGTGCGTCTTCCCTGGGGGATCTGTTTTTGCCAAAATTTTGGCTGGGAAATCTCGGTGCGTGTCTTGGACGAGAGCTCCTGGTTTTTAAGCAAATGCCGTAGAATTGATCAACCATGGAATTCTCAGATGCACATGATGTGATCGATGGAAGTTCATGGAACTCACTTATTTCTGACAATGACAATTGATGTAGAGTTGTAGACTATACTTTTGACGAAACTTCCTATCTTGACTTGTCGAAATTAGTCAAGAACGGCCGTGCATTCGCGGGAAACGAGCTAATTCGACAAGTCACTGGAATTGGTTCGGAGATCATGTACCTCTTCGCAACGCGAGATTGATGCAGTGTAACGGAGTAATCAATGGCGGACAATCATCGCGAATTTAGCATACAGAGCTTTCAGATGGAACATACATAACGGTACCTACAGTATTTTAACACTCATCTGGGATGATCCCTTGTGCAACCGAACATACCGAACCCGCGTTGCTACTACAGTATCTAATATTTTATTGATTGCGACGCGTTTCCCCGTCCAAAGATGTGAGAGAGAAGATTATTGGTTTCCTGACGGCCGGTTTACAAGTATGATGGTGAACGTAACTGTTCGAAGTGAGAAGTTGACTCTGCAAGAAACATATCAACACAATATTGATTAATACGGGGGAGATGTATCTGCAAAAATTCGATCTGTTTGCATTCTTATTCTCCTGTATGTCCTTCAAAGCCCCCTGAGAGAAACTTTCATGAAATTGCAGTAATATAGTTTGCAACAATCGTTATATATTGTGAAAATTTAAGCGCTGACGCTGCACTAGAATACTGTACTTGGGAGAATCTTTTTTATAATATTGTCCCACTCTGCCGGGCAGAAATTCGCAAAAGTATGAAGAATATTCGAATTGCACGCCATACCTTAAAAATCTGCGTAAATTAAGAACCGAAATTTATAAGAACGAACGGACATTCTCTGTTTATTTGAATGCTAGGAAACCTATACTGTACTTGATTTTGGTCTCTGAAAATTAATGAGTAAATCCCATGATCTATGGCGAAATGATCAGCAAAACTATGTTTTACATATGTAAGATAGAATTTGCACAGGTAGTACAACGCGTACACGTGTGTGTTATTATTATACCGCAGCATCAGTCGATCGAAGGGACCTCAGCCATAAAATGATCCCATGTCCAAGGCTCCGAGAGCACCATTTTCTAGATTGGCCAAAAAATTTTCCAAGCTTTTATAAAATACTCACCATACATTATTTCATGCCAATAAATGGCTTCACGTCCTTGAAATTTTTTAGGACGTCATTTTTTGAAAGCTGCTATATTATCTGGCATGACGGAACTTGTGTACTGTATTTTCACTCAAAAACAGCCTTAAGACGTGGAGGCATATACAGGGTGGGCCAGAGAAAAGGGAACCGCGGCTTTTTGACTTGAAATACTGTAACTCATTAAATTGAGCCGTGGCACAAAAAATAATGCCAAAGGAAAGCTTGTTTATTCAATTCCCTTTCAAATGAAATGTACATTAGTTTTAAATGGGGCCATGGCATGGTCACAAGAACCACTCAAATGAAAACTTTCACTCAAAAAAGTTGTTGGGCAACTTATTGCTCCTTCCACCTGTATATATAGCTGCTGTTCTCCAGAGCTGTTTTTAGGTATAAAAGGAGGAAAGAACCAGCTCTGGTAAACAAGAATGTGCTCAACATGGTGCATTTTCATCTGTAGCACTGAATTAAATTCTTATTTTCATGACCTTGTGTTTTTTGATGATGACTTCCGAGTTCTGCTTGTATAATGAGCAGGAAATTGGAAATCTTCAAAAAATGACCAATGAAGACTGGAGTACAGTGCTTGATGGCTGCTGGTGATCGGAATTATTAATGAGTGAAACTGATTTTTGATCGATCCAGTTAAACCAAAGAAATTTGCATGCAGGGGGTCGCAGGAGCCAAGAGGAATAAGGCTGGCACCCAGCAGCAAATTTCCATTGGGATTTGGGAGTGGAGCAAGATATCCCAGCACTGCTACATTATTTTTTGCGCTTCTTCATTCCACCTCACCCCCGCTTTTTTCTGGCCCACCCTGTGTATATAAAAGGCTCAGCAGTTGCATGAAAGGATCCCCAAAAGGAAGAAACTACTGCTGTACCTGCAACTGATTTAAAATAAGCCATTCAAACAGCAGCACTGCCTAGCCTGCATTCCAGCAAGAATGTGTCAGAAAACTTGAATGATCCAATTTTACTTCCAACTTTATTTATCCAATATTTATTATTATATTTTCAGTACATGTATTTTTATATTGTAGTAATGTGTATACTACTGTACCATCATATATTTGGGGATAAATGCCCAGGGTAATTGACTGCACTTTTTTGCCAAGAAGCAATTCTGTTTTGGTAATTCAGACCTATCAAGCGATTATTGGAGTACAGTGCATAAAAAACAATGCAGTACGTAATGTATTTCCTTTGAATCTCTTCATAGTACAGTACGATGATACAGTAATGTACTTGCATAGTTCAGTTCTGTGATCGAAATATTTCCTTCATGTGTTGTTCACTCCTCCCACTTTTGTATACTATATGTCGAGAAATGGTTCGACAATCTTTCATCATCCAACTCACTGCTGCGTTGGAATGGGGGATTGCTTGTAAGCCTGGAGGTGCGTTCGTGGTTGGAAGGGCTTCGGGTAATTCCCAGGAAAATTGTCGTGACGTTGGACGAGAACCGTTTGCACTCTTGAAGTGGAAATAGCTGCAAATGTTGTAATGATGATATTTTAGAGAATTTCTTGTATTGTTGTAATCGTTTTTTATTGCTGAAAATTCATTTCGGAATGATCCTTTTTCATTGTGAATGCTTGTTTTTATTATTCAGGTTTATATCCATTAACTTCGTGTGTGATGTGGATTTATGGAGAGAAGCTGTTATGATACGGATGACTGGAATTGTTGGTGATACTGCCGCGGACGAACTTGCTCATGAAGACGGATCATGATCGGGGCGGTGTTAACGCTTCTGATTCAGGCGGTGTTCCATTAGAACCAGTATATTTTTCAATGCCGGATATTCTGCTGATAGAGGAAATGGAAGCCTTAGCAGCTCGACTGAGAGAGAAAGAGAAAGAGTTGCAGGAGATGGAAGCAAACATTTTGAGTGAAGCCGTAAAATGGCCGCAAGGAGAGAGAGCTCATCTCACCTTTCAACTTCAAGCTGCTGATGATCGTTATAATCGCCTTCTTGAGGCTCACCGTCGGCTCGCTAAAGTGAACCAAAACCTTGAAGATAAGTTACTCAAAGTCGTGGATGCTTGCGAATCCGAAAAGAACGCTTTGGTTACCGCGCTGTCCCAAACCACTCAGAAACTAGCTCAAGCTCATGTATCACTGAAGAATACGAAAGAAGAGCTGGAAAGATATAAAGCGGACTGCAGCCTTGCTGTACATCTCCTGCAGTGTCGTTCTTCCAATTTCTTGGCGCAACGAATTGAAACGGTACGTCTTGTGAATCTCTCCATGGGTGAGATTCTGACAACTATGTTGATCTTTTTAAAGCTCCCCAGTCAGTTCCAGGAGAAGGTGAATAAAATGATCGAGAGACGCACTTCCAACTTACATCGAAATTCAAAGAATTCTCAGACGGGCAGCAAAGTGATCAAAGTGCCGATTCCCACGTACCCACCGACTGCTATGGTCTTCACAGTTTCTGAACCTGGGAAAAGCTTGTCTCGTGAGGATTAGATTGCGAATTCTCGAACTTGTCATTTTTTAATATTAATGTTCTTTCAGGTTCATCTTCTCGGGATAGTAATTCCGAATATGTGTCGGCAGCAGTATTAGGCAAAGTTATGGAAGAAAATGCCAAAGAACGCGAAGAGAAGTGGCAAAAAAGGCGGAACGATCTGAAGTTTCACTGCGAATCCTGTGTATGCATTAGGGCAGCCAACTCTTCGTCTAACCGTAGAGATGATCACACCGATTTCCGAGAATACAATGATCGTGAAGAACCCGACAGTCAGTCGAATGAAGATTACTCGGAAACCTGTCGTGATGGCGATTCTGTCTTCGTCGACCTCGAGTGTGAAGATGGTGGTTTGTATTCTTGAGCTTATTCAGCGAAGTAGGCTTTTCCTGAGAGTGACTAGGTTTTTTACGTGTGGGGTAGATGATGCGAAGTGAACGAGCAATTTCGACGGTCAATGCAAGTCGGGGTAGCGATTATGTTGTGTGAGAGTAGAAGGTTGATGCTTCATTTTTTTTCGAAGTTATCATTTCCATTTATCTCGGCTGTTCTCCTTATCGCAGACGGACGCAAAGACAACTGGCTTTTCACGAACGGGAGTGATTTAGACCAGGCTGCATTAGATTCAGATGATGGGAGCTGTGGACTGATCTCGGTTCATCGATCACAACCAATCACGCTGAGCAGTGATGCGAGGTCAAGATCGCTTCCTTCAGAAACCACTGTTTAACCAGTTGTAGTGACTTTTAGTGGAAGACTTGATTACCATTTCAACTAAGTCAAAAGTGAAGATGATAAGCGGATCTTCAACTCATGTGGTCGGTTGTTTATTCCATTGGTGACACATACCTTAGAATGCTGGAGTTTCGTGCTACTCGAAAGGTTTATCCTGATTCGAGTTGCACTTCGCTCTTATTTTCCCTTCAGTCGAGATTGACCGTCACAACGTAATGTATTGCACAAATTCATGAAGTTCAGGTTCTGGCCAGCTTTTCAATGACGTTTGTTGACCATCAAAGTTGTGTGATTGACGAGCTAGACAGATCGATGCTTTTTTGGATGTTCTCTAGAAATTTCGTCCTGTCCACGAGTATCTTTTCAATCTTTCGTGATGGAGTTCAAAAAGGAGGGTTCACTTGTGTGTTAGGACTTCCTCAATCAGTTGTGTGTATTACCAGGTGAGGAAATGCTTTAGTCCAGATTTCGAAAGGGGAAATCTTGAATATTTGATTGTAATTTTGTTTGAATACTTGTTGAACGTTTCACGTGAGTAACTTCTTGGTGAGGGAATGAACAAATACACGTGCGCGACGGTTTGAATTCATTTGTCAGCGCTTTCGTTGATGATGTTCCAGTCGTGACAATTGCAGTTTTATTATTTCGCATTGCAGGAAATTTGAAGTATATTATTTCTTCGAAGTATTGTAACAGCATCCGGGTTTAATCGGGATTTCACGCGTCCCTCATCCTTGGAAGCAAAATTGCTTTCATACGTAGTGTCATCAATACAGCCTCGCGATGATTGACGTTACTGTGAAAACTTTGGATTCGGAGAATTACAAGTTCAGCGTCCCAGATACGGTACGTGCATTTTAGCGGTATTACTGGATTTCAAATCAGCTCAATTTTTGAAGTTGAACAAGTTAGCCTAGGAGAATCAATATTCCTGTTTTTGGCTTGCTTCCGTGATGCTTGCTCGAGAAATTGAACGATGAGATCTAGGAATGTTCTCCCTTTTGAGTTCATTTTCGCGAAAGGTCATTGATTCTTTTCTATTCTTGACAGCTGAGTGTGATAGACTTCAAAAGAAGAATTTCCAGTTCGGTTGGCGTCGAGCCATCAAGGCAGCGTTTGATCTTCTGTGGCCGCGTACTCGATGACGAGAAAAGCCTGGGAGATTACGGTACATGTTTAAATAATAATAGCTGAATTTTGAGGAACGTTTGATGGAAGTTCCGACTTTTCAGATGTCAGTGGGAAGGTGATACACCTGGTCCAGCGGCCTCCTCCAGAAGAAGTTGGCCGGCAACCTTCGTCAGCACCCACCCCTCAGGCGTCCCCGTCGCAGCCGGAGAATCCACGTCGGACTTACAGAAGGCACAATGCGTTTCCGCTGCCTTCATCCGTGGGCTTTTCATCCCGTAAGTTGGGAGGAGTTGCTTACTATGAATATACACGAAGATTTGTTAGTACTGTACAGTATTTGGAACATAATTAATTTGGTGCGCAATTGAGATGAATGGAAGTAAGTACAGTACTCAAAGAAAGCTTTGAAAAAATTGACAAGCATCATGGTGTGGAATCGCGTCGATTTTCATCTCGTGAAACACCTAGAAAGAAACAAGTGATACTGACAGCGATTGGACCTACCGTCGATCAGTGTATTAAGTTTGGCCGCGGGAGTCCACCTGTACATTATTAGGAAATTGGATTGACTTTTGAAGAACAGCAGACGGCGGCTCGCATTTATCACTCATTCGTCCGCGGCCGGACTTGAAAAATTCGAGAGCTCCAATAAAGTGGGAAGAGAACTCTAGGCCCATGGGACTAACGAACAAAAATGCCTTGAATGAGAAAATCGTTGTAGAGAGAGTTCACCTCTAATGGTCTGCTGGATGATCGATTTTTTCCCCTTCCTCTCTTGATATTGATCCTATTGCAGCTGGAATGTCGGCTGCATTGAGAATACACGTAGCACAGGAAATGCTTGCTCGAATGAATCGCTGCGTGACGGGAGTTTCATCAAGAGAAACTGGCGGAGCAAATGGGGAGGAGCAAGCAGCTTCGTCTGAATCGGCATCGGTAGCCATGTCTCTAGATGAGTCTAGTGACAGAGATCCGTCGCCGCCGATTGAGATCAACATCACAAGTGGGCCAATGGTCGACCAAGCGGTCGCCGTTATTTCACTTGAAGCAGGTTCGTTCGTTACCTTGAAACGCTGTCCAGAGGATAGTTTGGCGTATTTTTAATTATCGTCATTGGATACACAGAATAATGTACTGTATACCGATCGCGAAGATTGTTTTGAGCGAAACGCGTGCTCACAAGTCCTTTGGAGCACATTTTGCATTTTATTCCACGGCAGTATGGGTTATACTGTAATTTTGTGTTGCATATGACATGTTCGATAGATTCCCATGGTGGTTCATTGAAAGCTTTTTGAGGGAGATTCAACTTCTAGATATGTATTTCATCATTCACTAACTTGCGTGTCGTTGAGTTGTTTCTCGCTATTTCTACAGTCAAGATATCGAGTGGAGGGGATAGAAACAGCACTTCCGTACGATGTGTTCGATGTTCAAAATGCTTCGTTTTCCGTTCAAGGCGTGGATGCCGATGGAGACCCGGCTTCTGAAGTTTTATTGGGAGATGATCCTTCAGAGATGCTGGTTGGCGAAGAGCAAGGTGTTCCACATATTGATGCCCCACTATTACCCCCTCCAACTGGCGAAGGAGCGCAGGCTGACACAGGGGACTCGGCAGACAGGCCTTCCATCGGTTCAAGGTTCATTTTATTTGTGGATTTATTACAATTCTCAACCGCAGACTAAAGTTATTTTGTTCGCATTTTGAAGGCGAGTCACAGGCACGCTTCCTCCTTCGGAACTTGCTGATCTTCTGGAGACAGTTGTTGGAAACTTCGAGGAAATTGCGCCTCTTATGCATCAAGTCGTTGACGACATCAGGTCTGGGCGTTGGGCCGCGACAAATCGAGAAGATGATTCCGTGAGTTGATTTCGTGTATGAAAATGGTCTCTCGAGCTTGACTTCCCTTTGCTGAGGCTGTTACAGTTTCTTTTCCGTGTTCTGTGACAAGTTTTTGGCGAAGGGGAAATAAATGTATTCTGTTAAAACGCATGGAAAGCTCTGCTGATAGCTTTACCGTGTACCTGTCTCCAGAACACAATTTCAGAATTAGCGTGTGACTGCTTATTACGTTTCGATGATTTCGACTCGATTTGAAAAATATATAATTTTGGTCGCACAACTAGAAGAGCCGCAAATTTTCGTTCAATTCAGCGAGTCCCGGAACGTTTATGAATACTGAAGATTTTGAGGATTTAAGTTCTTGTCTTGTATATTCGTGAATGAATGAGTTCACGTCAACGAATTTCTTTTTCCAATTTGATGGAGCAGTATCGCACATACCCTAAATTTTCTACTTCCATTATTTTGTTTCTTGGCTTGGGTTATCTTGGGAAGAACTTGTGCATGAGCACCTGACTTTACTCGATGAATTGTTCTTTGTCCAGTCGGGAACACGGCGACTAAGCGAGCCGCACGCCAGATACCAAAAGCTTTCCAGAGCACTGCATTTCTTCAGCCACGCTTTGCACAACATTTCCGACATCAAATCGTCCGACCGCTCTACGGCATACTTGACTGCAATACCACGCTGGATAGCGAGACCACCTGCGGCTACCGCACTTACGATTCCCATGAGAGGCACTGCGACCATTATGGAAGGACCTGCTGTTGTTTCCATGCACATAACGGTGAGTCTGCTAGTTCCGGTGTACGTTTTTATCATTCCTGGGACTGCTTTTGACGTTTCCTTCGTTATCGAATCACTTCTCGCTCATAAATACACTGCAGTGCAGAGTTCTTGTGCCGTGAGGATGTACGAGAAAATTTGCCTGGCTTCGCAGGATTTCCCGCGAATCATGTTGGGGATCCAGAGAATTAGCTGCTTTTTTGGATGCGAATCTGTGCGAGATCGCTTGCGTTTGCTCTTGTTTGATTCTGCTCTTCAATGAAGAAAAAAACCGAATCTCTCAATCGTACCCAACTTGTGTGTGAATGCTCCTGCTGAGTTAGACGAACAAGAGGCATGCGGCTAATGCTAGTTTTTATCAGGTTTAAGAAATTGATAATCGATAATCTCTTTTCATAATTTCATATTGCATCTTGCCCGAAGCAATCACATTTTAAAATCTTGATCGTGATTCCTACGTTTGTATTGTCTACGCGAATTTGGAATCCCCTATTATGTCTGATCGAGCTTATTCGTTTACCTTGGGGACTTACCTGCCCAGGGTATCTACATTCCTGGAGAAAATGAACTGTTCATATATTTTATGAAGCGCGAGAATTTGTGTTTCCACAGCCGTCAGTTGCACACGGGCCAACGTCGACGAATGCGCCCTCGGGCCCCGCTCGAGCTGGTGCTGTGCCCACCGCATCGGTAAGACCCAGAAGTGCTGGTGCTGCACCAGGAGTAGCTGAAGGAGCCGCTGGAAGTTCTCCGGTAAACATGCACGCAGATCTGGGAGCGCTCTTCGGACAAGTTGCTTCTGCTGTTATGGGAGCCACCGTGAATATAACCGGCATGCGTAAGGGACATTTTTATTGACGACTTGAGAAATTAACGAACAATTCTTTTTTTTTTTTTTCAACGTTACAGATGACGGGATTTCGCCATCCACGGAAAATGCAGGCGAGTTATTCTTGTCATTATCTCTAAGTCGATTCGCAATTCCGTATTTTCTTAACTTCTAACTATCAATTCCTATATACTCTTTATCGTCACATTCGGATTATTTTGCCTTCACGACCGGTAAATACGAACTTTCGTTTTTTCTTGTCAAATCCAACTTTTCAAGTCAAAGCAGGATTAAAATCTTGGAGAATGGATGTAAGAAAAAGTTACTGCTCTCGTCTGAATGATGGAAGTTTGGTTCTCATTTTATTGAACGAAAATTCTATTGTTCAATAATCTTTTGATCATAAAATATTCTAAGACTAGTTCTGAGGGTGACGCGAATCGTCTACAATCCATCGTCTACGAAGTACAGTACAGTTCTTTATCTCATTTATCTCACCAAATTGTGTAGTCGTTTTTCAACCGTTGGAAGACCTAAAACGCATTTCCTCAGCTCTTCCAAAACGTGCGCTGTCTTATCCTTCATCGCATGAATTGTCTCAAAATGTTTCAACTTGAATGATTTCTAAAAAAAAATCGTATTCTGCCAAATAAAAAAAATGGAGGATTTGCGTATCACAGTATTTTTGCGGAAATGAGATTCAGGGAAAAATGTTGGAGAAGTGCACTGATGCGATGAAAATGGCTCACACCGCGCTTCTAGGTGAAGAGTTACAAATGTAATCTCATCTTTGAAAAGCTTCCATGTTTCACCCCACTTGGCACTGTATTACTCCTTTCTCATTTCCTTGAGTGGAAAACGTTCTAAAAACAAATCTAGTGCAGCTTTACACTACGATCTTCATGATAAAATGAGAGAGGATCAGAAAAATCAGGCAAATATTGAAAACACAGATTTAGTGTAGTTTTGCTCTACAATCTACATGATAGAATGAAAGAGGACCAGAAAAATCAGGCAATCTCGATATGTTCAGGGACGACACTTGACAGAAAACGATTCTGAAAAATTTTGTAAATTGAGTTTACAGTATCGAAGGGAAAATATTTGGAATTCTGTGCTTGAATATGAAGGCGAGTTTTCGAATCAATCTTCCCTTTTTTTATTTACGTCTTTGGCTTCAATTAAAAATTTTCCCCTTTCTGAAACATGCTGAAATTTCTTGAAGTAAGTTCAGGCAAGTTTCAAGTTGGGGTAGATTGAAGATAAATTCTGTCAAAACGCATGGGTTGCCTTTTCAAATGGCTATACCGTGTACCTGTCTCCAGAATACAATTATTTTGAGCAATTTGTACATATTTTGGTCTTGTCTCTAAGTTGGTTTTTTTTTGTTGATTAAGTGCTTTACGGCATATTTTTTTTTTGTCTTCTTGAGCGTGAATGGAAGGAATGCTACGTATAGATCGCACTGACGAAAATCGGGGTGCGGCCTCTGCACAAATATCTGGATTTCGGAACGCACCCGATTTTTCACGCCCATTTTCGGGAAAAGAGTGCAGTAATATGTATATATGCGATTGAATATAAATAATTTACGTCGTGTATTCAGAGAGTAACGCCATGGTCTGTGTAACTGATGCAGAATCATTCGTAACTCTTCACGCTGTAAATCCTTGCCGGAATGTTCGCGTCATCCGAGCTCCCCGTCGCGATTCTTAATTTTCTTTTACGTTGCTCGTTGAATTCATTTTAAAATACTGCATCCACTAGGGTTTGTTTCTCTCTTCGAAAAAAAAAAATGCTGCTAAGTTCTCCTGCAGTACAGTAGTTATCGAAAATACTACGTAAAAATTCTGCTATCTTGCTCTTCTGGGTGATGCCACGTTTCATCGAGAAAAAAATACGCTGGTCTTCGCAGTATGAAATGAAGAAAGTATTGATGCATTTTCTAGGCTTCGTTCCCGGTGGTGGACTGAGAACTGCGCCGACGGGACCGTCTCCGACGAACAGCAGTGGTTCTCAGACGCCACCAGCTGGTGGTATTGTGATCGGAGATTTGGAAAGCATGAACCCTGGTGAGCTCGGGAGCCTCTTCGCGCGATTCGCACAGCGATTTGCGCAAGTCATGGCTCAGGGAGCCGCCGTGCACCTGGACGCAGGAAGACCTGCGAGTAAGTACCGCAACTTACTACCCCACATGCCGTGCTCACGTTTCGTCATACTGTATATGATGGACGAATATTTTACGAAGAATATCTTCCTTTGTTAGTTTTGAAAAATATATTTTTTACTTAATGAATAATTTTCCCCTTTCTGAGGCTGCCAACATCTCTCCGGCTGGTTTTGGCAAGTTGTAAGTTTGGGGTATATAAAGTAAAATTCTGTTAAAACGCATGGATCGCCTTTCTCGATGGCTATACCGTGTACCTGTCTCCAGGATACAAGTTTTTTGGTGTTTTCCATTAATCACTGTCATGCATAGTTCTGTTCATACTCGAGTGATACTGAAATAATCTCATTTTTCCCGCAGGTACCGCTGGAAATGAACCCGGGTCCACTGCAGGTAGCTCATCACGTTATTTGAAAGAGAGAAAAACTGTCGGATGAATTACTGTGCTTCTTATTTACCCCAACTATGATACCTCAAAGATATCCCGTTCGTACAAGCATTTTTGCTTTATACAGTATTCCCTCTGGAATGGCTGTGTAAATGACGCATTTTCTTACGAAAGCCCTATGCAATTTTGTAATCTTAGTTGTTCATTTTTCGTTGAACAAATTTTTTGCTGAGGTGCAAATTGATGAGATTACCTTTTCTTTTTTCTAGCAGCGGCAAGCGCTCCACCGGGGCCAACGTCCGACGGCAATGCACATCTTGGTAAATAATTCAGTCCATATTTTCTAATGAAAGTTGTCATATTTATTTCGCAAAAGCCATCGGCATAAAACCTCTGCGATTTTTTTTTTTTTTTTTAATTCTGCTTACGTATTCTCCAGTGTGAAGCTGCGTTGTAATGCGACCCTGGAGTTCTCCTATTCATAATGCAATCCCTGGTTGAGGTTGGAGTGTTATTAGTTACACTGTATCATTCATTCCTTGTTTTGAACCAGGGAGAAACAAAACAAATCCTGTTAAAACGCACGTAATGCGCTGTCATATAGCATTGTTCGTGTACCTGTCTCTGGGATACATTTATGTTATTTTGATGTGAAAAGTCCACGGTCGTTCAATTTTAAAATGCACTCTTACAGGAGAAGCGGCGGCTGCTAGCGGTATTGGAGGTTTTGCAGGATCATTGCCAAGTAAGACGTTTACAACATTGTTGTTTCGAGCTCATCCTTGTCTCTACAGGAAAAAAGTTCCCCTTTCTGAGGCTGCCAAAATCTATTATTAATTTTGGCAAGTTCTGAGTTTGGGGTAAATTAATGAAATTCTGTTAAAACGCACGGATTGCTTTTTTAGATAGCTATACCGTGTACCTGTCTCCAGGATACAGTTACTTTGAGTAATTGTTAGTCACATATTTAGGTCTTGTCTGAGATAATGAAAATTTGTGAATGGGAAAATTTTTTAGATTCCTTGTTCTTTTCAATTTTTTGCCTCACAGGGTGTGCCCGAAATACTTCACTTCGTCATTGGATGAAATTATTTTCCATATTTACATTCTGATGATTCCAGTTCACATTTTTTCAAGCCACATTAGCATATGCTTCCAGAAGCGAGAAGGAAATTCAAGAAAGGATGTGGAATAGTTTTAGATTTCTTCTTTTATCTGTTGGCCATAGTCATACGATTTCAAATAATGATAATCCGTGTAATTCTACGTCCAAACATTATAAAATCACTGACGTATTTTTTAATTTTGTTTGTTTTCAAGGTAGCAGCGTTCAATTTAGGATGTTTTACTGCCATATTGTATTCTTCCTCCGTATTTGGCATCTTTGACATTTTGCGGCTTGGAACTGTGAATGGTATTGTTTCAACTACTGTACTAAAATCCTTTTAGCTGTCAGGAAGGGTATTTTCGTGTGTTTGGCAGCCCTGTTTTAAATCAATTAGAGAAGCGAATCCAGGGATTCATGTGGTATTCACTAATGCTAAGAGTGGAAAATTGGGCAGAACAGCTCCTTAATTCTTTGACAAGCGGACGATGTCCTTGTGTTTCGCTGACCATTTCATCTTTTGGAAGTGGGAACAGATGAAATGCGGAGACCTTTCATGCAGTCTATGCTGAGCGCCATGCGATCAATAAACAGACGCTCGGCGGATTCGGCCGCTCAGACGACCACTGGCTCAGAAAGACCGACGCAAGGTGGAAGCGGCGGTCAGCGACAGAACGGATCAGGCAGACACAGCCGATTAGCTGTACCTCTTCAGTCTGGGCACATGGGTCCTCGTAACCTCATGCGTGAGTGTGATGCTTCACTTCGTTATGTTCGATCATCAATGGTTGATTACGCGTGATTCGTCAATTTTCATGGAAGTCCGAAGTATCGACGGTTCATTTTACAGTTAGTCATTCCTTCTCGTCAAATTGACAGAAATTCGGTTGTTCCCGAAAAGTGTAATTTCCTGGATAAATTCTGGATTTAAAAAGTGCAATTGTGACGATTACATCAAGAACTGTCGCAGAATTTTACGTATCGTAAATGTTGACGAGATAGTCGCCCCGACAACGTCATTTTTGAATCGAAATCAATTTGAAGAATAGTTGCGTTTTTCTGTGCCTTTAAAGATTTAAACTCTTTCGTCATCGCGATAATCCTGCTTTTAGTGCAGGAAAGAAATTTTTTTTTGGGTTTCTCTCCCCACTGCTATCTTTTTCCGAAGACTTACGGGTCCGGCTAAGAAACTAATTTTACGATCAATTCGTAGATTAGTTTAGGTGGTTGTTACACAACCTTATGAGGAAAACCGCGTGTCGTTAGAAAACTGTTTTTTCCTCTCTGACGAGGGTAAATACTTCGCAACACGAACTTATCTCACAGATGATGAAGGAACTTGATATTGAAATCTCATCCGTTTTCAGATGAGTTCGATCCCTTCTTGGTTTGCGACTCGAGGCACACGCTAGCTGGAGCGCGTCGGTCTCGATTGGGAGCAGCCATGTCCGGAATGCCGACAATGTTCCTTCATGCCGGAACACCCGAATACATGACGTATCTCGGCGGTCGAGCACCGGATCGTGCGGCACCGCGAACTTCCGGTACCTCTCGCGGTGCCCAAACTACAGCAAGCGACGTCGCGAGCTCTTCTACGGCGGATGTCGGATTGGGAAGTGCCAGGGCAGCCCCTCGCGGTAGGTCTCGATGACGTCGCCAAAACCTGTCGTTTGTGATTAATACGATTCTTTACCGCTATTATTTTCAGCGCCTCCAAGCGGCGTGACGACTACTATACCACCCGTAAGGATTCTTTTTCTCATTCATGAAAGTTGCCATACTGCAGTATTGCATTATACAGTACTTGTTTTCGTGCAGGTTGCGAATTGGTTGAGGATGATCCAGGACCAAATCATGGGGTCGGAGGCAAATCCCAGCAACGCAACTCTTGATTGGCTTTATAACAGTCCTATCTTCGATTCTATGCGACTGGTGGGTCTTAATATGCCATGATGCCACGAGTATGAAGTATGAGTGTATTTTTCCGCTTCGTTTTAGTCGCAAGATCTGGCTATTTCCGATGTTCTTGCGATTTGGAGTGGCGAAGACATGTCGGCAATATCACCGCAGCTTCGTCAGCGACTTCGAGACGCAGTTGGTCATTATGTTCTGCACGGCAATCCCCCGACCCCGTTGAACATCTCGAACGGGGTGGAAGATTTCGTTGTATCTCGCTTCCACATTGCGGGTGCCAACGTTAGTACATATCATTTTGAAAGCTTTCATCCCGTGTTACTGAATTGAGTCTAAAGCTATCCCAAGTGTAAGAGAAATGCCATCTTCTGTTTCTGAAAAACTGACTGGTGAGAGGGTGCTTCTTCAGATTTTAATCCTGTTTTTTTTTTGGCCCATAAACTTCGCGAATCCAGAAGAAATTGCAAGGACCAATCCCAGAATTTAAATGAGGCTTGGTTGTGATGCTTTTTGTATTTCTTCAACATCTCAATGAACGTTTTTGCAGGACTTGGAAGGATCAGTATTCCACATCAACGTAGTCGAATCCTTGAGGCATTTCCTGCGCACGAACATTCGCGAAGTTATCACGAAGCTTTACGAGCCCGGGGATGACGCGCAGTTCTTCAATTGGTTGAAAGTCAGAGTTCCTGATGCCGTGTGCGAATTGATGATGCTGTGTTCCCTGTGCTTCTCTAATGGTGTGGAGGGGTTGGAATGGCTGATGAGGACACAATGGGTAGGCTTTCTTGGTATTTAAACTTGGAAATTCTTCCCCTAATTTTGAAATTTGAAAGATGTTCGCTCGGAAACGATGAGAATATACCGTTTTCCGTAGCATAGAAGTGCGCTTAAGCAAGTACTATGTTAGAGTGTAATTTGCTTGTTTCTTGCAGGATAACTTCTGTCAACATTTTTTGGGAGATGTGCCCAGTCCAGCATTGCTTGGGTCGCATTTCATTGGTGTCATTATGAGAGAAAGTCTACCGTGGTTCCGTGCGAGGATTGCCGCAGTACCGCCCGGATGGGAAGCGGAGTTCCGGCGGAAGTATATTGTCGCTCGTGTACCGAATGTAGAAACCAACGGTGTTTCTGTTGATCTTGACGTTAATATGGAAGATCCGGATGAAAACGTGAGGATAATTCTATGTTCACATTCGCTTCATCGTCTACTTGCGTCCGGCGCTCGAAACGAACTAATCGTGATCTCGTAAATTTTGGCTTATGATTCAATATTGAAACGAAATCCCCTGATGAGGCTGCCTCAATTTTTTCCTGTATCTTGAGGCTTTTTGCATTCTGGGGAATATAAATTTATTCTCGGTTTAAACGCACGGACAGTTCATCCTGTAACTCTCCTGTGTACCTGTCTCCTGAGAACAGCGTTACACCGGTGCACAAGATGGACGAATGAAAACAGATTTCTGTGGCCCCACGATTCTAATTATCTGACCCAGTACTTCGCTGTAAAATATAAAGAAATCAAGTTTTTTTCATTTCCTTCGCTGTATGAATTTTTTTCGCACGGCTTTTTTTATCGAGAGAAGGAGATGAAGAAGCGGATTTAATTTGTCCCCGAAGACGAGTGCGAAACTTGAGCGAAAAGCTAAATTTATCAGAGAACAGAATATTTCTCTCCCCATCCTGTCAAATTGGCGTGAGAAAGTTCAAAGACATTTTGGATAGCCGTGATGTACACTGTCACTTTTTCGTCGTGGAGATGAAGTGTTGTCCTAGCATACTTCGAACTAGTCGTTCTCGTGCGTGCGTCAAGACGTGCGTTACTAAGACAACCTTCGTGCGAACTCCTCTATACACCCAACAGATGAGTATTTGCTATACACCCAACAGCCAGGGTAAATTTTGCAAAAAATTTAAAAAATTGTCAAACTGGGCTGATTTTTTTTGTGCCAAGAATATGGTTGCCCCCTCAGAATTTAAGGGTGCCTCATCTGTTGAGTGTATTACAAAACTCTGCCAGGGTAAATTTTGAAAAAAATTGAAAAAAATTGTCAAACTGGGCTGATTTTTTTTGTGCCAAAGAATATGGTTGCCCTAAAGAATAATTTTTTTCCAGCTCGATTAGACGCCATCTTCATTTTCATTCCGAGAACTTTAGTTAGAACCCTCGTATATCATTCCCACTGTGCGTTGGTCTTACGAATGTGACTAAAACCTTTCATTTATATTGTACCGTGGAAAATGAATTGGAAGAACTGCTCTCCCTTTTCGTTGTTTCACCTGAACCATTTCGGAAGTATTGCCGTTCAGAAATCGGTGTATTCATTCGGTTGATACTTGATGTTCCGCACCATACAGTTTACGAATCACCTTTTCCGATATTGTCGTATACGTTCAAGCAGTTTTTGTTCGGCCCAATTGGTTGGTGACCTGAATCTAATTTTATTTCGTAGTTGAGAAGATCTGTTGGTGGACCTCAGAACGCCAGCAGTGTTCCCGCACCGGATCGAAGAACCGCCTCAAACGCAGCTCCGAATGCCGTCGATGCATGGGAAGAGGTTTTGCCAAGGGTTTGTTTTTCGTTCCTCCTCGAAACCCGAATGATATTTTTGTAAAATGCTTCGCGGAGTTTTCAATTTTGTTTTTGGTTACAGCAATGGATTGAAGTCGTAAGAGACGATATCAGGCTTCAAGCAACTCATCCGCCACAACGTCGCCCGTTCAGTGACGCCTATTTATCCGGTATGGGATCCAAACGCCGTCGCATGACAGAGAAACAAAAAGCACCCTGCGAGCCGGGAGCTTTACTTCAAGGTTCGTCTGTTCACTTCGATGATGCCTACTATTGTTACTGGGACTGATCGTAACGGAAGGAGGAGATAATGATAATTATTGTAACTCAATATACTAATTTAAGGAAGTAATATTGTGGGCAGTCGTTAAATTGAATGCGCCAGAACAGAATAAATATGTAGTAATCATAAGCTTCAATGACACGAACGACACTGTTTCTGTGAATAATTTTGAGCTTAGACTGTTCGAAAACAGGTTTATCGTTGGAGGTACGTTTTTCATATTGTGTTTTAATAGTAAATGGTAGGCAAAAACTGCCTTGCCTAGAAAGTGGTACAGTATTAAAATATTGTATCTGAAAATGTAATAACTTTCTTGGACTCAAGGGTTGACTGCATGCATTAGGTGAACTTCAGTTTTAGTCGGAATTATGGTGCCGTTTATGTATTTTTTATATCATTTATAGCTTTTTTCATATTTTGGTGAACCAAAATTTCAATAAAGGTTAAGGAATGATTTATTTTTGATGAATGAGAAGCACTCCGATGCGGAGAAATGCGAATTCAGCTTAAATCCTCAACTATCCTTCGTAACATGAGTAGTGCCCTTGTCCATAGTAGAGCTGAGTGAACACCTTTTCGGTGAATTTATAGTGAACGTTATGAAAAGATCCTATTCTGGTTTTCAACGAGAACGTACTCAAAGCTTAAGGATTATGGAAGTCCGGATTTTGATTAGTACGATTTATTGTCCCGGTTTGACGAGCAGGAGCGTTGCGGGGAGCCATGGTGAATTCAGGCATGGATCCCATTTCCGCCGATCGACTGGCGGACGATGCACAGGGTGACATGGGTTTGACAGCTGCGTTTGGGTCGCATCTGCGCCGCGAGCTGAATCGCCGAGTGGACACGGAGCCCGACGCAAAGCGTTACCCGAATCTGAACAAGTACTTGGCCCGTGACGGAAATCGCTGAAGATTTTATGTCTTTTGTCGTAGCTCTTTTTTGTTTTGTTTTTGAGCTTCGTTGTTTTCTTTTTTTTTCGGATCCTCCAAAAGTAAGGGAATAAAGACTTTTGATTTCCTGCTTTTGTTACAGCTATGCAAACGCGTACAGTTTATGGAGTGATTTTGAATTTGTCGACGTGGATGAGAGGCAGATGGAAATCCATTGTGTGATGCGTGATTGATCGATTTATTTTGATTCCAACTATTAAATGTTACGTGTCCGAACGACTTTTCGAAAAGGATGTCATCCCGTGTCTTGGTTCGCTTGATCATCGCGCGTGGAACTTGGTACTCGCGTTCCTCTTGCGAAATTCCACCCAAGCGAGCAAATGCACGGATAGATTTTGCTAGTCGTAAGACGCCGCCTTGTTTTTTTCTTATCCCGATAAATTTTTGTGAGGTTTTTAATCTTTAGATTGAGTCCTCCCATTCAATTCCTTCCATCGGGAAGATGGAATGGAAGACGGAAATGCAACAGGAATGGACCCGCCTCAGAACAGTCCGTGCGACTCTGTTTCCTCATCGTCGGAAGTCGAACTGGCTCCGGTATCCCGAAGAATCGAATGGGAGTTCGATTCACGTGATGTGTTCCGGACGAATTTAGCAAGTAACTAATTTTGAACGTGAGATCGAGCGAAGTTTTTTGTTTTTCCCTGTTGGCTGGAGTAATTCCACAGGACACGAATCTGGCTCTACTCCGCTCATTCACGCTGACATTACCTTCAAGCGCTTCGATGTTCATCTCGAGCCATACATATTTCCTGTTCAGTATGATGATTACGATGACAATCTCGTGAATTTCCGCGTCTGCCAAGAAACAGCTCACGGTTTGGAGTATGTCGACACTTACTTCGAGTTGAGTGGCTCGAGAAGATTCGCATGGGAAGAGTACTACCGCGGCGTTGACCCAGTAAATGTCCTTTTGTTCAACGTCTGTGGCGCTTACATCCTTCGATATGTGAATGATGTGATGGCCGATCCCTCAAATGATTTCGGAAGTGGATATGTGCTGCTTGGGAATTTTTTCTGGTGGAATGGATTGAAACTGATCGCCGAACTGCTCATGGTGCGAAGTGAGTGTGTTTTTTTTTTTCATTTGTTACTGCGTGACAGATTTTGGCGCGGATTTCCTTCTGAGGATGAAGTATTATGCGCAAAATGAAGTTGGGTGTTTATTTCGATCCATTTGTGATCGTATGTGAAGGCAGTACTGAATGAAATCTCGCGTTTTCTTCAGAGATGTCGCCGGTGCATGAATCTAGCGTGGGTTTCCGAGTGGAACCTTGAGCCGAAATTATGCTTACTGAACAGGTTTCATTTCTAACAAACTCTCTGTAAAAATATTTTTTCTGGTCTCTTGAATTTCGTTGTAGAGAACCCCGAACATGGGAAGAGAACCATATGGATAGAAAGAAAAATTGAAAAACACTGAAAATCGTTTTAGACAAGCATGTTGTGGAGATGAAATCGAGCTTGTTTCAATAACTGGAAATTTATTTTTTACTGAAGTCTTACTTGCGAGAGGTTAAACTGTGTTGCATGTGCATGCAGGATTCATGTGCTGGAGATATCTGAGGTATCACGGACAGAAATTGAGACGAATCTTTGTCACCCATTTCTTAACTCACGAAAAATTGACTTAACTGTTGTCTAGCAAGTTCTTTTTTTGTTCCGTTTTTGAGCGTTTTTTCAAGCGCTCGAAAAAGAAGAATCTTTCTCAAGAAACTCAATTAATTTCTTTACAGCCTATTTTCTCGAATGTTCAAGAATTACTGTATTATTATTATTTATTTTTTAATTTCAATGAAGAAAGTGAAAGGATTTTAGGCTCATGATTGATAAAATCGGTCTTTTTGTGAAATTGAGAGAATATCAACCACGCCCCATCAGAAGGTACTGGACAAGGCACAGTCAAAGGAAATTGTCCACAAGAGCTGAAATTGCACTGTATTGTAATTCCTTTCTGTATACGAGGAAACATGTTTCATGAATACAGGAGAAGGTTCCGATTCACAGTGAAGAAAATATACGGATTCCCGCACGCTTCAGAGAATGTCAAAGCAAGTGCTGTAATAAAATGCTCATGGTTAACACTCAAATGGGGTATCCAAACTCAGAAAAGGATCGGAATTTTTTCATGTTTGAACAAAATATTTCTGATTGTTACATACGGGCTTCGGCATTCTTCCTTCCTTGATCGATCCCTGGGCGAGGCGATTTTACTACTTTGCATTGTTTTCCGCCTTGTGCGGCCTAACTGTTGCCTACCTGCAAATCAATGACTGCGTGTCCTGGTGCTTCTGGCTGTGTTGGGCGACATTCGTGGGCACTTGCTTTTCGGCTTCGAGATGCCAGATTTTCAACTACATGGGTCACACAATTTCGGACGATCTCTTCTTCGTGTATTTCCTCATTCTTGCCTTGTTGGCAGTCTGTGCGGTACGTCGATTCATTTGCCTTTATGATTCTGCTACTTTGACAGGATTTCAAGTTTTTAACTTTATTTTCTTGTCGGAATAGTGTGTGCGAGAGAAAAACGCATTCCTCTGCTCCATCCTCATTTTAATTTTGCTTCCATTATTGTCCATTGTTCATTTATGTTATTCGAAGGTAATTAGGTCAATCCCGCCGTTTTAATTTTTTTAATCAAGCATTTATGATCGGACAAAAACCGATAGAATATTTTCTGTGAGTTCTGTCCCATTTTCCCGGAATCAATGCTACAGCATTCCGTTTATACAGTGTGATGGCTTCCGTTGCGTGGATGATTAAGAATACCTTACGGTATTTACTCAAGTACCAGGCGCACCTATTTCTCAAAATTTTAATGAAATGAAGAGGGTATGCGTCTTGGGCAGGGATACGATTGTAAACTTTTTTTTTGAAGAGTTTAGTTGTGCATCACGCTTGAATCGAGGGAAACATTTTACAGGAACTTTTATTTAAAATCAGAACAGTTAGAAAATTTTTGCATTAATACTAAAACTTGAATTCTTGTATCACTTCTTATTCAAATATTGTAGTTTTTCAGACACTGAAAACGGGGTGCGCATCTTACTTGGGATAAGATTTCATTGCAATTTCAAGGTGAAAAATTGGGGCACGTTCCTTACTCGAGGGCGCATGGTACTTGAATGCGTCAAACAGAGCAACAGAGCACAGTATTATAAAAGTTCATTTGGCAAGATGAACAAAAATATTTCGACAATGGCACAAAATTACTGTTCTGTATATTACCAATGTTCCCACAATGCTCCGTCGATGGTCGGGCCACCGTCGATGATAATTAA
Source organism: Notodromas monacha (assembly GCA_905338405.1). Classification (NCBI taxonomy): domain Eukaryota; kingdom Metazoa; phylum Arthropoda; class Ostracoda; order Podocopida; family Cyprididae; genus Notodromas; species Notodromas monacha. The sequence goes on along the minus strand of CAJPEX010000127.1, from coordinate 65,535 downwards.
ATCATTGAAATACAGTGGCCCAAGTACAGTAATCGGACTTCTGCTGTGGCTACTTGTTCTATTGCATTCGTGTTCCTCAATCTTTTCGGGCTTGCGGACCGGAAAATTTCCATAAAATTTTTTGCGAACCAGCAAATTTCCCAAAAGTTTTCTGCGGACCGGCAAAGTTTTAGAGACTCAAAAAGTTTTGTTTGAAATGCTTAATTGTAGATACTTGAAATTTTTCTGATTTTTGCAAAAATATAGCCTTGAACCAATGGAGCAGCTTTAGTGGAATGTCTTCAAAAAATTGGGGCTTGAAAAAAGCTTCCTAAGGTTGATAAATTGAAATAATTCATTTCAGCCCATGAAAATTTGTCTCAATGAAAATTACTCCAAGAAAAGCCAACTTTTATTTTTCATCAGATAATTTCAACTGCCATTGTCTTTCCGAAATTTCAGAGAAAGAAAACAGACTTTAATGCTACTTCTGACCAATTTATTATGCCAAAGAAAATTTCCTGTTGACCAGCAAAAAAACTTTCGTGGACCATCACTGTTCCGCGTACCTGCGGGTTGAGGAACATTGTTCAAGTGTACCTTCTCACTGAGGGTGGTTATATACATATATAGTACTGTACGTGATAAATATGGTATCTCACCATGATGGTCTGCAAAAGTTTTTTTGCTGGTCAACAGGAAATTTTCTTTGGCATAATAAGTTGGTCAGAAGTAGCATTAAAGTCTGTTTTCTTTCTCTGAAATTTCGGAAAGACAATGGCAGTTGAAATTATTGTACCTTCTCACTGAAGGGTGGTTATATAGTACTGTACTTGATAAGCATGGTATCTCACGGTTCTCACCTGAAACAAAGCTAACCCAATGTTGCCAATCTGACAAGACAGACATGTAGCCATCCACGGCCAGTACTTGTGTGATACTGTATTACCATCAGAAGTCACAGAGTTTTTGGGACGCAGATATTCCCAACTAATAATTCACCCATAACAGGCTGGGCGTAACAAAACATGCATGACTATATCCGTATATGGAGCATGACATTGAAAATACAGGAATACTGTGAAAAATTTGATGATGCGTTATCCATGAATGTATAGTAAGCTCCTAAAAGAAACTAAACTACGGTATTTAAACTTTTTTTTGTATGTATTCATTTTGAAGGAAAATGAATGCATGCAACAGGCGGTTATTTTGCTGGGAATCAGTTTTGGTTACGCTGGACCGTCCGGATGTTGGACTCGACGTTGCTTCCGGATTCGCGTTTTACTGATGACTTTAGCCCTTTGCAAATCGCTGCCAGTGTTGAAACCGGACCTGATTCAGCATTCGGAAAACCCGGGCCGAACCGAATCTCGTTTTCCCGCACTTTCGCTCAAACTTCTCTTCGGCCTTCCCCAGTCCTGCTTTTGTGGGCTGACCGCGTGTTTCGACGAAATATGGGACTTGTTTGCGGGTGCAGGCGTCGGGGCAGTTGAAGAGGCGAAGGCCACTGCTGCTGGGGATTGGAAGTTCCTGCTGCTGTTCTTGCTCTTGTTTTTGTTCTTCGCGTTGTTTTTCCTGTCTTTGCCGAGTGGACGGAGAAAAAGATGCAAATTGAAGCGGTGCCCCAAGGCGCACAGCAGCAAGCGCAAAAGACTGCTAGGCCGGCGGAAGAAACAATGCTCGCGGAAGACGCCCGTGAGTCTGAGCGACTTGACTTTGGAAAATGTTGGAGCTGTTCATCAGAAGTATTATAATAACCAGAAGTAATCAACTCTGGCTTCTCTCCGAGCGAATTTATGAGTTCGTGATGCATCCATATTTTTTTTTATGTCAATGAACAAAAATACCGCTTTTATCGACCCAAGAAGGATTGAGGAGTCCAATAAAAATATTGTACAGTATTTACCACGAGGTGTGTGTGTGTGTGTGTGTGCGGGAAAATATGTATGAGGAAGCCTCATAACAAATTTTCAGCTTACCTCTTCAATGAATATATTTATGGAAAAATGCAGCATCATGCAAGAAGATTGCTGCTGATTGAAAATCGAAACACACTTGAACCTCTAAAACTCGAACCTACCCCAAGTCAAATACCTTCCTATGTCGAATTTTGTCAAGCCCCCTCTAAATTCACTGAGAAACAATGCATTAAAAAATCTCCATAACTTCAAGGCGTTCCCTCTTCGAAAACCTCCTTCATTTGAATTTTCTGAAGAACTAAACTGATAATGAAATAACTGCCTCCTTCCTTTTTAGTTATATGAACTGCATAAACCTTTCCTGCATTGGCTTATTAACCCCTTTACTTGGGAGCGGAGGTTTAGGTCGTAGGACAGTTGAGTAAATAAAAGTGATTTAAGGCCCAGAATATCACCAAATAAAACCTCCATCTGTCCCTCAACAAAAATGCTTGTCTCCCTGGCTCAAACCCATTCTAACTCAATTTTCTTTGGCTGGTACCTTTTGAATTTTGATTTAGAGGTTCAACTGTATTGTAAATTATAGTGTGAAGGGCTCAAAACAGGCATTTCCTGAAGAATTGACTGGATACATTTGGGATCTTTAAGAGGAAACCCAATTCAAATGCGGGAGGAATCTTCAATTCTGGATAGTATAATGATTAATTTTGGCAAAAAATATAAACTCTTTCAGCATGGCGTATCTGTAAAGATCTGGAATTGCGTTGGCAGAGATGAGAAAGGTGTGTTTTTGCAGTGAATTGCGGAAAATGGTCTCGATGTAGAATCCGCGCATGACTGATTTACGGAATAAATCTTGGAATAAACAGTCTGGTGAAGATGGGACTGTTATTGCGACACTCATGTGTCGAATAACTGGTTGACAGCAGATTTGGACATTTTTTTAGCGTAAAGTATTATCCGATATGTTTCGGACTGATACGGAGCGCTGCGAAACAGAGAAGTGCAAATTTAATCCGCGTGACGACAGTATTTTTTGTTGTATAAAATGTCATCATCATTCTACTGTGGGGCGTTTTTCCTCGTTGACGAAAGCTGCGGGTGTATGAGAAAGCAGGCCTGACGAAATATTCGGGTCAACCACTTTTCTGGATTATGAGTCTAATGACACAATACGATTTCCAAGTTATTGTTAATTAAATATCGGAACAATTTTAGGTCAAGGATGACCTCGAAGCGATCTCACTTGCTGATTAATCAAATCCAGTTTTTCTGAGGGCGTGGGACACGTTTTTACTGTTGTTTCTAATTATATTACAGAACAACTTATTTTTTGATTTAGAATGTTGAAAGATTTTTCTAGAAGTGCAAGTATAGTAGAAGCATCAAGACCTGTTCGTTGAAGAAACAGACAGATGCTTTCCTGATTTGTGAGGGTCCAGGAAAATTAATTCTTTCATACAACTGTAGAAAAAATTGGAGTAAAATATTTAGATGAGGGATCTAACAAAAGTTCGCGGATTTAAACATCGAAACTGAGTACAATTGAGCTGAAAAGCAATCATTGCCTAGGAAAAACATTATTTGACAGAAAAGAATCAGCCCGGTTTTGCCTAATTTTCCAGAACATTTTTTGCAGAAGTCATCATGGCAGCTTTCTGCTCTTCAATCAAAAGATGAGGCGCTCATCTCGCAGACTTTTTTGTTTAGCCCAGCTTCTCCTTCAAAATTCTTGAAAATGACGTGGCATTTATTCCAAGGGCTGCCTCGAGGTCTTCCAAGCTCATTCTGCCATTTTCATCGACAGCCGCCTTCACAGCCGCCACTTTGTGTGGCGAATAATTTTTCTGAACAATATTTGTTTTTCAGCTTAAACGTGTGCCGTTTCCATCTTTTTTAAAGAAAAATTTGTTTGGACCGCTCGTAGAGGGATATATGTTTCTTTGAGGAAACCTCAAGAAAGACTGAGCTTATTTGTACTGTATACACAATACTGTACATATACCGTAATTACAGTCAAATGAAAAAGACGCAACCTTTCTGGAAACGATCGTATTCACACTTTATGGTTGAATGCAGGCTATAGTGCTTGAATCACGCTGCACGCTTCTGTATCTAAGATTACTTGGGAATAACTTTCCAAGTTCAGTATTTTCCAACTTTTGGCACACAAAAAACCCGTGTAGTTGGCTCAAAGAAAGGATGTGGGGGACCTGGATTTGCGCAGAGAAACTTGCTGAGCTGTGCGTCCTGTTGTGCGGTTTTCATTTTCTGCATTTTCTGTGCATGCGTGCGATGATGTTCAGGGTTATTTGGTGCAAAATCGGAGGATATAATAAAAAACCAACAGAAAGGAAAGCGTGATGAACGAATGTCGGTCGTCATGATACGCGCACCTCGCAATTACGTACGGCTGGGGTTTCATGCTTTTTGGGGCGAAAAGGTAAAAGTTGACCAACGACACGGACCGATTCTTCTGTTTTGACTTTCGGAAGCGCATTTTTTCTCTCGATTTTTCGTTTGTTTTCTTTTTGCTTCTGGGGGATTGTTGTTGTTGTTGAAGCAAACGAATCCTGTCGTGCGGAAATGAAGAGTCATCCTGGGGAATCTCGGCGCATATAGTTCAATAGAAATGCTTCATCATATGCATTCATTTTTAATTCAAGGGCTGCCTTTTATAAATTTCAGGATGGATGTGTGCCACATCCATCCTTCCGTGTACTTCGTTTTTGGAAGAATGTGTGCTGAACACTGCATGGAGAGAAAATGAAAACCGCGCAGGAGAAATATGTCAGTCGAAATGTATGACACAAAAAAAATTTCAGAAGAAAAACATCGGCACAAATATTCTAACTGCGTAGAAAAATGTAAAAAATCATTGCATCATCCAAACCAAAGGGAAATTAGTCGAAGAGTAACCTTTTCGCCTCCTGGCCCCCCGAAACATACATTTTAATATGTCATGAAAATGAAATTCTGCAAATTTTGCTACAGAAAGCTGTAAAAATGAGTAAGGAAGGATAACTTTGATAAACGCTTATCTTCAAATATGTTGCCAGGAAAATCGGCGGAACATCGAAAGATAAAGTAATCATTTTTCAGATCTCAAAACATTTTAAAATTCGATCTCCTAACGGAACATCCTGCACCCTTCTTTACAGTGGAAATAACTCATTGATGTCTTCACAGAGAATGGCAAATTTTCTTTGCGGACGAAAAAAAAGGGTCACACATTTTTGCATGGTTAAATGCTGCCAGGTGCCGGGATTGTTCTTTTTTTTTTAAGTGTTGTGCTTTGCCTGGATGGAATATGTCAAAACTCAAAGCTCCTTATTTTCGGGAATTCAAAGATCTTTCTCAATAAAAATTCAAAAAATATTACCTTGTCCTTAAAAATCGCTTGTCTATACATCATATGTATGATGATGATACGAGATAAACACTAGCCATTTTCTGGCTACATCCATCAAGGGCTTGTATATATATACAGTATATAAAAATATATAGTACATACCCGCATATACAGTATAATATAAATGAGCTAGCAACCTTGGATGAAGCGCCGGTTTCGGAATAACCGACAGCAAATTACGCACACCGCTGAAGGCATCCTGAACCAGCCCGTGGGCTCGTGTCGAAATCGCAGAAATGTCAAGCAGGTGGGACTGTCGAAATTCCTCCTCGAGAGATATGCATCGTGTGGAGCAACCCGTGACAGGGCCAGATAGCCCGTGTACAGTATCTCCGAGTGGCCGTGTGCAATCGGGTTCCGTGTCCAGCTGCTTCTGCCGATGTTAGCCAAACCTGCGTGCTGGTGTTGTTTCACTGATGCTGCCGACGACGGGTTTCGGGATCCCGAAACACGCCCCCCTATACGTGAGTGATGAGGACCTGAACGAGATGGTCTCTTTCGTAAAGTTCCTGAGGTTTAACGAGTTATATATAGCATATATATATAGCATGTACCGGCTGCAGCATGCGCGGGCTTCAAGTACTAGCTGTACACGTGGACTCTCTCTGCAAGAAATACAGGCTTCAAGTAATGTACAGGTGGACTCTCTCATCCACAGGGAATTCAGGTTTCAAGTATTGTACATCAGGTGGACTCTCCATTCAAGAAATGCAAGGGATCCGAAAAAAATCGTTTTCGAGAGAATTTCATTGTAGATAATTCCTATAATATAATATGGAGAGAGAACCCTATGCTGGAACCAAAACAAAATTCATTTTGTAGATAAAATTGCTGTAGACAAGATTTTTGTTGTGAGTCCACTTGGCCTTTGTGTGTACCACATGCGCCTTTTGTATCCAAGATGAAGAAGAATAAAAGATGGTGTGCATCAAAGTTGAGCATAACATAAAAAAATAAAGCTTTGGGTGACCTCGTACTTGATTCCAAAGGGAATTTTTCAATCAATTTCGATGCACAATTTAAAAATAGAAATGGTGAAAAATTAGCACTCGATTTGACGACAACTCAAGCCAAAATTTAAATTCTAATACACTTCATTTTCAGAATATTTCAGTTTTCAGTCTCTAAAAATGGGGTGTGCATCATCTTCCTTGGGGATACATTTTATCCAAATTTTAGGTTGAAAAATGTGGGTGTGTGCTTCAATTGAGGGTGCATGGTACTTCAGTAAATATGGTAATTGTCACTTCTGGGGAACAAGGATAATGTTTTTATCATCCAAGAGAGTTGCAAGGGTGTTCCTGATGATAAGCAATTTTGGGATTTGGGAGTACCGTATGCTAGAAAAAAAACACTGGGCATCCTCTCTACAGCAATATTCAGGACAGGGACCAGCATTTTTTTTTGGGAGAGATTTATGTTGAGAAGGACTCTTATTTGAAGGTCAGAGAAACCTATGGGGCCAAAAATTCATTATACAGTAAAATATATTTTTTTACGACAATATGTTATCTAAAGATTTTAAACTGCTGCTTACTCCAACCTAACGCTCCATGGTTATCCGCTGTGCCTGCTCCTGGAAAAAAGTGAGACAAAAGAATCAAGTGAGAAAGAGTTGTAGGATCAACTGAAATTTTTGCAAGAAAATATTCTCTAAATGCAGAAAGAATGCTCACAACGAATTAAACGAATAAATACATTTGGACTCTCTCTGCAACGATCTTTTCTACGACGCTTTTTATTTTCTCCCAGAGGGTTTGCTCCGCATGTTATAGATGTTCTCTACAACGAAATTCGCTCTACAGCGATTTTTTTGGTCTCTTGAGTTTCATTGTAGGAAATTTCTTTGAGAGAGAGAGACTGTGTCCACCTGTATATATACGTGTTTTGTAATCGATTCTTACACACAATAACGTATGTTTCAGAAAAACCATCAAATGTTTAGAACGTATGATTTATCACAGTACCCGGCCCATGATAAAAATTCTAATATCGAGGTCGGTCATCGTTTTTTTTGTTTTCTCTTCGAGATAGTCGTGTACATGACCTGTATTAATCCTTTATTACATTTGATAAGTACATACTTCAAGTTGTTGTTGTTGTTGTGACCTTACTGAAATGAAAATGGATCGCGACTGACATTTTACTCGAATGATGTGTACTTCAATTAAGATCGCATAGAAGCTATATTTACAGTATTTCGTAGGGGCATTTTGGAGAAGTCCCCGTCTGCTCATGCTGATGATGAGGCGGGTTATTTGTGCTGCTGGCTAAAGATTGCATGGCAGCAATGCACATCATCGTGGTTTCCCCCCAGCTTCAACTGCGACCAGCAGGAGTTTCAGCTCGAGGAAGTCGAAGCCAAATAAGCCCCTCAGCAGCAGCTCTGTGAAGCAGCACTTGCTCCAGAAAAGCCGATTGCCTTGTCACGGCTCGGCTCGGCCCGCGAGCGAATCGGCCAAAACCCTCGGCGTTTCGCGTCACCTAGGTTCATTTTACGCTGCGTGCTCGGACCAGCATCAGGCACTGCTGCTGCTGCAGCTGCTTGCTGCTTATATTTGCCCATCGTTTTTCTCGTTGATTGAAAAAAAAAACAAACAAACAGAACAAAAATTCCAGATCAACAGTGCATCCCCTCTTTACATCCGCCCCACGATTCCTCTATAGTCTTCGGATACATTTTTTTGCGAATTTTTCAACAAAACGAAAAGGCGTCTACGATTATAAAAGCGAGAGTTTGTTGTATAGTACAGAGTACTGATGCTGGCACGTGCGTTGCGAGTGTTATATCAAGTTTTTGTTTTGCTGCTTCAGAATAAAATCCCACGCGAAAAATTTCAAACAGTAGAAAAGAATATCTATAGGAAAGGAAGTACTGTACTTGTGCTTGAAATTCTCGCAAGTCGTGGTCGTGAAACATAATCGAAAAATTTGATGGCCCAAAACCGAAGGTTATTTCAGCCGTTTCCGAGAGGAATAACTGCTACGCGATCATAAATGCCACGGAAATCGACTGAATCATATTTTTTTTTTCGGAAAGCGGTTTGGTAATGGAAAAAGTTGTAGAGAAATTCCTACGTGATTTCATTTGAGATTAGTGAAGAGAAAAATGGCGCGTTTTCCTGGTAACTTTTTTTTTTCTCTATCTCGCAGACTCAAGGACGAAATTACTTCGAAGTAATTACGCGAGAAGCCTTCGAATCATGTGGAAACTAGTCGCGTTCATTGGATTCGTCACGTGCCTGCAACTCGGTGAGCCAAAAAAAAAAAGACTTGATCATCATCGTTTTTCAGTACTGTATTTTAGGATAAAATTTCTCGACATGAGGATCTCGAAATCTCAGATTTTTTTTCCAATTATACAGTATAATGTTTTGGGAGTTTCGTCCAAGCATTACAGCGCATCGAAATTTTGAGTTTTGAAATCTTTTCGGCACTTTACTTTTTAGTTAAAGGGAACTAAAAAATCGTGGCAAGATATATTACCACTTTCACTCGCAACGTCGTGAAAATTCCATTAACGCAGATTTAAATTACGCTTAGACACATATATTAGAAAACTCATTTTTCTGAACAGCATTTGCACCTGACGAAAGAAAAAAATGCGAAAAACCAGCGCAACTGTAATTATCCATTCTTTAATCTGGATTATATATTGAAAGATGCATTAAATCTCAAAAAATCCATTTTAGCAGATGAAAACTCCCATGATTTGACGAAGAAAGGCTGAATTACAGTCTTATGCTGTCATATATTGTGTCACTTTCTAAAAATACTTGCGATGTTCGTCGCGATTCAACAAAAGCAAGGTAATTCAGACCAACTATAGATTCATCGACTAAAATTATGCAGAATATTTTGCTTTCTATGATAGAATAGTTAATCGAGGGCAATAGATATTCCGATTCCCCCCTCTACGTTCGCTTGTGAATTTCCAGAGCGCAATAATTTTGCATTTTCAAATTAAAGCACGCGCAAGCGATTGCCAAACAGTACTGTAAGGCGTTTTTAAGATTTTTGAAAATTCATTTTTCCTCATGCATTAATTTAAAAAAAAAACACACAATTAAAGCACACGGACAGAGAAGTAATTGAGGAAATCACGCAGAACCCGAGAGACATGACTCGGTTGAAACGGGTAACGCTTCGTCGTCTTTCCCTCACGCGTTCTCTCGAGCAACGATCGGCCTCGAAAAATGGCAGGAGGTTTCGAAATTATGCAAGGAGGCCGTTTTGCGGTTTTTCCCCCTTCTCGCTTTTTTTTTTTTTTTGTTGCGTGTCGGTGGTTGATTTCACTACTGCTCGCCGAAGCCCCCCTCTTTTTTTTCTTTTTTTCTTTTCCTTCACCAGAGAAAACTAGAAAAAGCTGCGCAGTAAGAAAAGCGCTTCTAATTTTCATTTTTCCTCCTTCCCAGATTACAATTTAAAAGGGCATTTTTGAAAGTTACGCGCTTTTGTTTCTACCGACGATAATTTCTTAGCGCCATTCAAAAATGCGTCTATGAAATTTGAGAAACACGCAGCAACGGGAAGTTCGTGCATTTTTCAAGGCCTCTACCAACGTTTAAAATGGGCTTCAGTATATAGCGAGTAAAATATCTTGAACTTGACTCTCGAGGTATTTCTCCGTGAAATTTGCTAGTTTTTTTTTTTCATGCCTCCAGCATCAGGACACTTGCTGAAGTGAGTATCAATTTAAAACGTGACACGATCTGCAGTTCGAGTCCTGAAACATTTATTTATCTCCATTCCTCCCCCCCCCCCCATCTGCTTACTTTTGACTGCCGGAAATGTGCGATCAGGGGTTTGTACATTTGCGATAAATGCATAGGAATTAAAATTGCGAAAGAATGACCGATGGATGTCAAGTCAAATAATGGCGGGAACAAGGGTCTCTCGAGCGAGCGCGAGGTATTATGCAATGGGCGAGGAAAAATCGAAAAATTCTGCGTGTGGAGAAAACTGAGCTCCAAATGCTTTTATTCCTTCATTTTTGATTGCATCCGAGGAAAATGTGTAGGGGTGGAAATGTATCCTGAAATAAATCTTCGTTACGCAATAATTATTCATTACATTTTGTATTCCTCTGACCTTTTTTTCTTTTCTTAGGGCAGAGCTTTTTAATCCGTGGGCATATTTTTGGATGATGATTTTACAAGGAACGTTTGATTATTAATGCTCTTGTGTGCGTGTTTCGAATAAGCGAAGGGATTGGAAGCAATAATTTAAATTAGGTAGCCAGAATACGACCAGTCTTCCATTTTTCGGCATAACCAGCGGGTGGTTCACAAATATTTCCACATCTTGAAACTGACGAGGTTCACAAAAAATGTTGAGAAATCGTGTCCTGAGGCAATTTCCGTCAAGTGCATCAGAAAACCGGAAAATGTGCCAACTGGTGTACTTTAAAGATATCTTTCCGATGATCTGGCACAAAAAAAAGCTCATGCACTAAAATTTTTCAAGTCTAAGACAATGCTGCATTTTTGGTTAGGTGAATTACTTTAAAAGCCTTTCTGGAGAAGCTAAAATATCCTTATGAGTGAATCTTTTGCAAGGATTCAAAATAAAATCATTAGCAGTTGATTTTCTTGCGTTGTTTCGTAACTGTTTACTGTAATAATGATCAAGTATCTTCAGCGCAAGTTCTTCCATCAATGGGGCTTTGAAACGATAATATACGAGGGTTCTAACAAAAGTTCTCGGAATAGGAATAAAAATGGCACACAATCGAGTTGAAAAAATTATTCTTTGGCACAAAAGAGCAGCCCTTTTTGACAATTTTTTTCATATGTTTTGCAAAATTCACCTGGCAGAATTTTTCTCTCCAGTCAACAGATGAGGCGCCCTTCTTGCAGTTTTTTTCTTCTTAGCACAGCTTTCCCCTCAGAATTTTTGAATCAATAAATCATTCAAATACTTTACAGTACTTACACAGTTGTATATATTATATGCAGAGATTTTGACAGACGAGAGTCAAGGTTAAAAATTGTAAATCCCATTATCCCTTCGATATATCGACAATATCACGCGTATGATAAGATGCAGTCATCTTTCACCCGGATCAACGTTTACGTGCACCACGTCTGTTTGAAAAGAAGCAGTCCAGCAACATCATTGGCGAAACGCGAACGGGTTTCCAAAGAACCCTTGTCGTGGCCTGCATGGGTTCGAACGAATATTGCGCCCACCTGGGCCGAATTCTTGCGAAGAACGGGTCTCGCTTGCGCAAACCGGGAAACTCGCGACTGCTGCCTTTATTGCCGTGCGTAAGTTCGACACGGGTCAGTGCAATAAAGAGAGGAAAAGACGCACAAAAAAAAGGGGGGAAATGTATATTTAGGAGGAGATGGAAAAGTGACGAAAGAATAAAAACAGAAAATAAACAGAGCTGCACCAGAAACCGATGAAAAAGCGGCAAAGGCAGCAAGCATCAGCAGCAGAGGTATGGCGCCCCGGGGGGTTTGGGTTCGTCTCGCTCCACTCCGTGAATAGAAACGTTGCGAAAGCAAACGTGTCATGAGGGTGTTTTGCTTTTCATATTAATCGTGATGCGAACCCCTGCATCGTGTGCATGGTCTCATCATCAGATTGATTGGACTTATCCAGCGCTGCAACGTGCTCACATTTATCAGGCTCGGCGCTTGTACACTATATATATTTATTGTGCCGGGATCGGGACGAGGAACCCAAACATCAAGGCTGATTTTTTTTTCGGCTTTAATTTATACTGCAGCCCACAACTTCAGTATACAGCGAGTTCGCGCAAAACGAAAGACCCGCGCATCGAAAAATTCGCATCACGAAATCAAGTATAGGGGGGAAAGCGAATCGAATAACGAAAAATTTCAGCGTACCCCATTACGAATTCACAGCTTTGATTTTAGCGACAAGAAAGTAATAAAAACAAAGTTTAATGATGTCCACTTCCGAATGCAATAAAAGGCATTCTTGGCAGGTGTTTACTACAGAATGCAAGACATTCAGGCGAAAATGTGCTCTATCATACCTTTTTCCCCTCTTTTTATGCCTCGGAGTACTAAATTCGCAACAGCTCAACAGTTGCCAATTATTCATCACTTCAGTTAGAAATACAGCGTATTTCCCCCCGAAAATATAATGTAGGCATTGCATATTTCTTCGACGAAACTGTTTCACATAACGACATTTATGGTCCAAAAAACGCTTACATTTTAGCAATGTTTAGGCTTTATAGACTTGATAATTTAGGAAAATCGGGGGAAATGCAAAATGAAAGGCATGATGACTTGGTTTCTTTTTTTTGTGTGAAAAAATTCATGAAAAGTACAACGCCAAGTGCACAAAATTGTACGGATTAACTAAATTTAATTCGAATTATTTGGAGTTCACAATGTTATGAAAAACCCAAGAAAAAGACGGCATTTTAAAGGTCATCATGTTTTTTCTTCTTTGTTAGTTTCGGAAGAAATTGAATAATTCATAAAATATGTATCCTCAAGGGAAAATGCGTTTCACATTACGAAAATCCCACTTGACGAAACGCAATAATTTCGATATGATCGAGACCCATTGTATTTATTTTCCGAAATGTATTTTTAAATTCAGCAGCCATTTAATTTAACCGGACGCATGTCGTCCTTGCGGAAAATATGAATTTCTAAAGAATGAAAAAGATTCATTGATTGCATGCATGCAAGGGAAGTTAAAATTACAGTACAACGATTTTGAAATACGCAATTTTTGCGCTGTATTTTTTTGGGAAAAAGGTACTGCATTTCTAACTGAAGTTATGAATGATTGGCAAGTGTTGAGCTGTTACGAATCCAGTATAATGCTTCGAGAGATCTACAGAGGAAAAACGCGAACATTCCGGTGGCCACATGTTTACAATTCTGTACCAGCTACATAAACGCTTTCCAAAAATATTTTTTCATTGCACTCGGAGGCTGACATCATGAAGTTTCTTTTTTTTTTAAACTAATTTCCTGTTGCTAAAATCAAAACTGTGCATTCTTTTATTGCGGTGTAGTAGCTAATATCTAAAGACGTGATTATTCTTTTCCCGGAATTGGAAAATCATGGGCGGTTGTTTTGTAGGGAAAACTTTTGTTGCTGATGCTCCTTTCCCTCCATTCAGAAAATCTTTATGGATGTCGTTCATGGGCATTATTTAGCAGGCTTCCTGCTTTTGTAGCACAAAACTGGGAGTACGGGATGGGAATGTCCTTGTAATGCAGTAATGCACCTGCAGCACTCTCAAGCGGGGAAAGTAGCATCATAAGTTGCATGTACTGTACAGGGTTTTCCAAAAAAAAGTGAACTTATTTTTGCTTTGAAATAGCTTGATAGCAAATTGAGTTGTGGGAAAAAAGCACCGAATGAAAGCTGATTCAATTCTCTTTCAAATTGTATGCATTTTTTATTGTCCCAAGTGCCACGGAATGGTCATGAGAAACATTTGAATGAAAAGTTTCTAGAGAAAATTTGTCAGGCAACTTTTTTCACTAAGCTGCTGTTCTGGAGAGCTGTTTGCATGGATAAAGGAAATGCAGGATGCAATAATCTAACCAGCAAACTTCATGCTGTCTTGGAGAACCTGCACATGTACGTTCCCAAGTTTTTTATAAACTTTTTGTTTCATTCAAATGGTTCTTGTGACTATTGTGTGTAACTTGGGACAATAAAACTACATACAATTTGAAAGATAATTCAACAAGCTTTCATTTGATTCTTTTTTCATTGCCACAGCTAAATTTGCTACCAAACTATTTCCAGGAAAAAATTGGCTCACTTTTTTTTGGCCCACCCTGTATACTATACAAATATACATACGCCATCAACGTTCTTTTCCGGCTTCTTTGCATTTATTACGCGAGTGCACTCGAGTGAAAATTCCAAGTTAATTAAGAATCGCGTCCTTTCTTTTGTAATTCTGTTGAGGTATTGAGATGGACTTTTATCGAGGAATCACGCGTTTCATTTGAAGGGGCGAATAAATACAATAAAAATAATTCGCAGAAGACTACAAGCAGTGATTTAAAATTTTGAGAGTTTATCAAGATAATAGCGATACACTTTTTCTATCATAAAAAAAACTGATGATCTCAATTTCACGAGATGAACGCTAACAATTACCGGGTGGTTCTAAATTCTGGGCTGGTGCAACATCAAAGTAAATTAGGCGGATTTACACACCATTTTCTTACCTTTTTCATTGAATGTTTTAGAATTTTCATAGCACACTTCGCATGAGACTTTTGATGAACGCACGCATTATTTTTAAAATGATAAATTTGTCACTATAGCAATTGATGCATTTTCCCTCTCGCGTTCTAGTCAATTACCTTCATTTGTTTAACCAGAATTTGGGGACGGGAAGCAAAGGCGAAGATATGTCTTCTTCATTTTCGTTTATCACTTGAAAGCTAAGGAATTCATGTGCTTCGCAGATTTTCAGATGAGACAGTTTTTAGTTGCTCAATGCAGTCTGTGATAGGAAAATAAACATAAATAAATCTTAGAGGACATGAATATAACGTGAATTAACCTTTTTCCATTTTTCGCCAAGACCATCACGGCTTCACTTTTCCTTCTACAATTGTTTGAAACTTGACCATTCTTCCACTATTGATCATGATATAGCCTAAAACGCTTGAGCGTATTCGCAGGGGAAAAAGCGAAAAGTAAGTGTTTATTTTCCTGCTTTATTTCACAAGCAAAAATTAAAGACATGAGCAGCGTTGAAGTTTTCTTCAATGCAAGCGAGGATCACGCGAATATTATTCCCTTGTGTCACTGGCCTTGCAGGGTTTATATGGGCTCATGGACTAGGTTATTAAAGTTGAACCTTGATAAGTCAAACCTCCTCAAGTCATATTTTTTCCAAGTGCACATCTGAATTTCATTAGTGCATGAAAAAACCTCTTTAACTTGAAAAGGATTTTCCTCACAAACCTCTGTAACTCAAATTTTCTCACGCCTTTTGACAATTATTTCCTTGATGCTGAAAAGAGAGAGAAAAAAATGAAAAAGTAACATGATGGGTTTTGAAAGGAAGGAAAGACTTTTTTGCCTCCAAGTTCAGCATCCTGTCAACTCATTTGAGAAACAAGGGAATTCTCAGCCCAGAATATCACCATTTACAATTTCCTGCAATTCTTCCAACTTTCCCAAAAAAAAATTTTTTTCCCCTCGCTAACTCGAATTGGCTTTGCTTGTCCCCTAAAGTTATTTAGTCTAATAAATTATCACAATAGACTTTTCATAATAGAGGTTCAACCGTATTTTCCGCTCCATTCGCTCTTTTCCGCCTTTTATTTTCTTCTTTCAAACTTACAGTATATAGTCACGATGCATATATGTTCCCACACCAAGAGGGCATCAGTTGCTCTGATGGCCATATTGCCGAAAGCCAATCTTCCTTCAGTTCTGGGGAAAACTGCGGTGGGGCTGGGCTCAGCCAACACCGCGCCCTCGTGGCCCGAATTATTGCGAAGCCCTATAGCTGTAGAAACCACGAGAAGTTTGCGCAACCGGGAAGCTCACGAGAGCCGTGGGTTCGACATCCGTCAACTCGGCAAGGAAACACTAAAAGAACAGACTATGCAGTATATATACTACATTAAAAACAAAAAAAAGAAGAAGAAGAAAAAAGAAAAGATAGCAATCTGCACCAGAAACCCTGTGAAGACATCGCGTTCAGCAGC